>CAKAKR010059710.1:0-21913 GCA_916700685.1 Adelosebastes latens
GATAAAAAAAAAAATGTTGAAGATCGGATTTTTAAAAATCAATAAAACAAACATTTGGGTGAAAATTGGATTTTGAAAACACAATTTGCAGCACAAACGCTCTTTGCTTTACAATTTTTTGTTATTTTTGTGTCGCTAGCATTGATCCAGACTGATTTATCTCAGCAGCTACCATAGACTGTATATAAGAAGTGGACGTCATCCATCAGTTTTATTCATGTTTCCTAGAGGATGAATCCTAATGACGTTGGTGATCCCCTGACTTTTCCTCTAGCGCCACCATGAGGCTGACATTTGTAGTTTTGAGTGAAATGACCTGACAACCAGTTGATGGATTTCCATGAAATGTGTACAGACATTCTTGTTCCCCTCAAGATAAATTGTAATAACTTTGGTAACCCTTTCACTTTCCATCTAGCGCCATCATCAGGTCAACATTTTAATTTCTCCAGTATTTTACTCTGTAACCAAATACATGCACAACGAATGACATTCTCATTAGGCCTGAACGATTTAAAAAAAATATCTAATTGTGATTATTTTGACTGATATTGCAATGATTGCGTATTAGGGGGGATTTTTACGTCATTATTCTCATTGCGTCTCCTGCGATTTCAAAATTGCATTAGGCCATATCGCGATTTTTACAGTACATATACACATATAGTATGTAATGTGTACCCGCGTTGGGTGCAAATATTATTGTTGGCTACTGGCACCTGGGTGCTAATAGCATCTGCCTTAATTTAATAGATGACAACTAATTGATTCATCGTTGCAGCTCTATAAACATTCCAAGAAACACCCCCAGTTTTGAACCAGGGACTACTTTCTCTGTTTCCATTGGAAGTATGGGAATACATGTGCAGCACCTCAGTGGATATATACACCTGAAAATAATAGCTCCAAAAATAAGCCTATTTTGTGTTGGCTGCTGCCCAACAGGAGGGCCGGGACCCCAGGAAACTCCACTGGCTGTTTGAGCTGCTGATGGAGAGCCCGCTGAGCGGAGAGGGCGGCTCATTCAGGGACGCCAGGTATGTGTGTGTGTCCATGTGCATGAAATAACTACACGCACAGAGTATGTGTTCATGTCTTGAGGTTTCTGATTTCTGGCTGCAGTAGTAACCTGAGCTGACGTACGCTGAGCTGACGTGCCGCAATAACACAACATCCCCCTCCTCTCTCTCTCTTTGTCTCTGTCAGTTTGCTGTATGTGCTTCAGGGAGGTCTGGCCCAGCAGCAGTGGAGAGTTTCTGAACTGCTGCACCGGCTGCTGACTTACCTGGAGCCCAAACTCACTCAGGTGTATAAGAATGTCAGGGAGCGCATTGGAAGGTACCAAATTAACTTCTGGGTGACATCATTGTGGTTAAATAGGTTAATCTGATTACTTTGTGTGCACTGCACATCTAAGCCTCTTTATTTATCTCCATGTTTGTCTCAACTGTTTTCCTTTCCTCTTCTCCCTCTCTCTCTCTCCCCCGTCTCTCTCCAGTGTCCTGACCTATATCTTCATGATAGACGTGGCCCTGCCCCACACCCGGCCCACCTCCTCCCCCCACGTGGCAGAGTTCGTCACCCGGGTCCTAGAGCGGCTCAAGCCCCTCACGTCAGAGCCGGAGATCCACAACCACGTCCACGAGGAGAACACCCAGGAGACGGACGAGCGCACCCAGGCTGTCAAACTGCTCAAGACGGGTCAGAATGTGGATGCAAGCGTGTAATCTGTGTGGTGGATGGACATGGCGTGGACAGTGACTGTGGGAAAAAAAAAAATATATATATATATATATATATATATATATAAGTGATGAAGTAGACTGACACACTGAAGCTAGATGAAACAAGCTAAAAGCTGTGATCTCTTATTGATTTCCCCTTTTAAATCTACTTTAAGTGTAGATGAAGGGGAATTTCAAGGGTGTGTGTTCAAAAAAACTCAATATTTGGGAGGGTGTCTCTAATATTAACATTTGTACGGGCCACACAGTGCAGTAATTTGTACTAGATTTTTATTATTGATTTGGTTTTCCTCTCAGTTACAGTATCCAATAGCAGCTAGATGAATGAAGTCCACTTTGGTTTTCTTTTTTATTATGTTTCATCTAAAGAGTCAGTTCCCCATTATTATAAAAACATATTTTTTATATATCACTTACCTTAAGTCATATTTAGCTATGCAGATGGTTTTTTATTTGCCTCTGAGTTTTCTGCCTCCACCCAGATACAATTGAGATGGACTTTAATTGTTGGTGCTTACAGAATTGAAATATTACATTTACAAAATTCAATAGCAGCATCTCTTTCCAATAAGACGTGTCAGCAGAAATCCCTGCTGTTTGAAAACCTGGGCACGTAAAATCTGTAATACTGTAAGCAAGGCTGTGGCTACCATTGAGGACACAATTTGTTGGTTTTAGTAACCTGCTGGGAATTAAAAAGTAATAATAACATGATACGTTTAATTATTATTATTATTATTATTACTATTATTTTTTTTGAATTAAATTTAACTACTTTTAGCTTAACAAAAAATTTGTAAATAAATCCTACAAGTTTTTTTTATTCCTGGCAGTGTTTAGACTAAAATTAACAAAAAAATTTAAGCAAAAGTTAACTGAATGAATAAAATATTTAAAGTGTGTCATCATTATAGCATTTTACTAGACTTTATTTATTTAGTTTTATTCTGCTACTTAAGGTCAAGCAGTAGATTTGTTTCTGAAATATATTTCAATATTAAATTCTTCATAGTTTTGGGGCAGATATTTCATTTTAGATTAAGATTTATTATTTTATGTTTACTAGTAGGGCTGCAATTAGGATAAGATAAGATATACTTGCTTGGGCAATATTGCTGCACACAATCAGCTTAAAACAATACATAGCTAACAAGACATTACAGTAGTACACCAAGACACAGTAGAAAAACATGTCAAATATCGCACATTCCCTCAGAAAACTATATATAAATAAATAGGCATTAACAAGTTTAATAACGATTATTTTCTTTGTCGATTAATCTGTCGATTATTTTCTCAATTAATCAATTAATTGTTTGGTTTATAAAATGTCAGAAAATGGTGAAAAATGTGGATCAGTGTTTCCCAAAGTCCAAGGTGACGCCCTCAAATGTCCACAACTCAAAGATATGCAGTTTACTGTCATAGAGGAGTAAAGAAACCAGAAAATATTCACATTTAAGAAGATGAGTTTAGAGAATTTTGACTTTTTTTTTCATAAAAAATGACTGAAACTGATAAATCGATTATCAAAATAGTTGGTGATCGGGCGCCTGGTTAGCTCAGTCGGTAGAGCGGGCGCCCATGTAACAGGCCTCAGTCCCCCCGCGGTGGCCCGGGTTCGTATCCGGCCTGTGGCCCTTTCCGCATCCACTCTCTCTCTCTCCCCCCTTTCCAAGACTCTATCCACTGTCAATAAAAATGGTAAAAATGCCCCCAAAAAATAACTTTAAAAAAAAAAAAAAAATAGTTGGTGATTAATTTAATAGTTGACAACTAATCGATTAATTGTTGCAGCTCTATTTATTAGCTGAGGTTTACATGGTGGTATACCTGTTAACCAAAGACTGAATTTAGATCTCATTTCTCTTCTTCTGCATTGTTGCTCTTCCAGTTTCTGTTACCGCCCTAATCTCCATTATACAGATAAATATCTGGTTATGAAATTATCCAAATCATTAGATACTAAATCATGATAGATTGTGTTTTATTACTAGAGCAATGCAGTAAGGTCACAGCGCCAAGTCTGTTGTTTTTATTATTTGGCAGCAACCCAAAATCTCCTCCAATGTGTGTGTTTTTATGTGTGTGTGTGTGTGTGTGTTTGCAGTGTTGAAATGGTTGATGGCGAGCGCCGGGCGGACCTTTACCACTCCGGTTCAGCAGCAACTACAGCTCCTGCCTCTACTCTTCAAGGTAAGAATACTCACACACACACATACACACACACACACATACACTGGTCCCAGCGCAGCATTATTACCCACTCAATCTTACTTGCCCATTAAACTCAATTTCTCTCTTCATTTACTCAAAATGGTGCGTAGCTGTGTGTCTTCCTACCTCCCTCCATCTCTCCCTCTGTTTCTCTCTCCCTGCAGATTGCCCCGGTGGAGATTGATGAGAGCTATGATGAGATGAAGCAGGATGCTCGCACGTGTCTCTCTCTCATGTCCCAGGGCCTGCTGTATCCTGAGCACATCCCTCTGGTTCTGGCAGCGCTGGAAGAGGTAATATGCACAACACTACTCACACACACACACACACACAGAGACACTGCCCCACCTGCCTGCTGTCAATGTTCAGAGCTTAATGCTGCCCAAGGTGTTGTTAGACTAAAAACAACCTGTGCTATTTTATTTTGCTTACTTTGTGATGCAGTTACAGTATTTCTGCTGCGAGTTTTGTATGTGAGTGGCAACCCCTGTTGAGGAATTCACTCAAATCCTCTCAGAATATCAAAACCTTGGTGTCTGCAGTTTCATATTTGATGGTAGACGGGTATGAGAAGCATCGCAACATTTTTTGGGTTTCACCTTGACACCCAAACCTAAATTTTTTATCTTGTGGGAATCTCATGTTGTGCACACGAATTATTCAAAGGAATAGGTTGACATTTTGGGAACTTTCTTGCTGAGAGTTAGAATTAAAGGGACAGCGTGTAGGATTTGGTGGCATCTAGTGGTGTGGTTGCAGATTGCAACCAACTGAGTACCCCTCCGCTCACTCCTCCCTTTCCAAGACCGTGGTAACGCCGTTTGCCTCGCTCAGAAGCTATCCTTACCATAATACCACTACTTTAGGAGCAACGGAAGTCAGACTGCGGCTGGCGGTACCACGGTTTTGCACTCTGCGGCTCACATTACCGCAGTTTCACAAGCATGTCGAACCACAGTGGCCTTCAGGTAACGTAAAAATGCAAATAGGCTCATGGTTAGATAATGCTCCAAACTTGCGCTAAATTTTGGCGAGGAAAAAGTGGCATGGCCATTTTCAAAGGGGTCCCTTGACCTCTGACCTCAAGATACGTAAATGAAAATGGGTTCTATGAGTACCCACGAGTCTCTCCTTTACAGACATGCCCACTTTATGATAATCACATGCAGTTTGGGGCAAGTCATTCAAGTCAGCACACTGACACACTGACAGCTGTTGTTGCCTGTTGGGCTTCAGTTTGCCATGTTATGATTTGAGCATATTTTTGATGCTAAATGCAGTACCTGTGGGGGACAATATTTGTCATTGTTTTGTGTTATTAATATATTTCCAATAATAAATATATACATACATTTGCATAAAGCAACATGTTGATAAGAGTATTAAATACTTGACAAATCTTCCTTTAAGGTACATTTTGAACAGACAAAAAATGATTAATTTACAATGAATCGCTATTAATCACACGATTGTCCATGATTAATCATGATTAATTAAATTAATTATTAATTGATTGATTGCCCTAACGAAAATACATGTCAGTATTTATTATGGATGGTCTACCAGCAGACGTTGATCTGGCTTGTTTTGATTGTGCGACAGCAATGACGTAATTAATGGCGCCGAGAAAATGACCCGAGCAGTGTCTGAAAGTGTTTTTTTCATTTTGCCGATGAGCTCACTATATAGTCCTCTGCATAGACCTCCCTGGATAGTGAGTACGGAGTAGTGAATGATTTCAGACACAGCACTTTAGTCTTGTTCTGCTAGAACTGAAAGATTTTCATTATATGACAGTTGGCAATAAAACTTAATAAACTGCTAGTGAAGCATTTGAAGTGATACAAATTAATCATCTTGTTCTCGCAGGATAACTTGTGCACACAACGTATGAATCTTGTGCACACAACATAACATTTTGTGTGCACAAGATACATAAATCTTAAAGGACTTAAGGGGCTCTATACAAACCCCAACCCATCTCTCTCTTTATCTCACTCCCTTTCTCTCTCTCCACTTCCTCTCCCTAGATGGCAGTCAACAGATCGTGGCACGCACGCTTCTCAGTGCTGACCTACGTCCAGATCATGGTTTTCTACAACTTGTTTACCCTGCTCAGTGTGCCTGCCGAGGTGCTCCGCATCCGAAAGCTGGTGATGCAGCTGCTGCTTGATGAACAGCTCGAGGTAATGTACGCACAAAAAGGCAGCAAACGCTGGTTTAAAACAGCCATCGCCCCTCTGCAAGGTATATTTGTCACAGGATTATAAATGGCCACTTATTGTCCCCTAGTTTCTCCTCACTAAATCTTAATCCCTCTTTTCTATTCACGGTTATTGCTTAAAAATAACCCTCTACCTCTCTGCTCAGCTGTTAATTTATTTTCCTGTTTTGGTGCCTTTCTGTGGTTACAGGGATGTTGATGGTCCTCCATAGAAATTGTGCATAAATAAATAAATAAAAATTAAATAATAATACAAAAATAACAAATAAATAAATACATTTAAAAATTGATAAAAATAAATACATAAATAAATAAAAGGGTAAATTAAACAGAAGAGTAAATAAATAAGGAAATTAATACAAAGATAGATAAATAAAGACGCAAATTAAAACAGAAATATCAATTTATGTCACATTTTATCAATTAATTAATGGTTACATCTATTTTTAATATTATTTTTGCTACATTTAATGACATATTTATTTATTTTTGATTTTGGCAGGTTCAATCTTCCATAGTCTTGCACTCCTTTGTAGCTGATTGTAATTTAAAGTGATCAAAAAATAACGTCATAAATCAATCGAATGCCCAAAATATGATTTGGCAAAGCATATTTGTTTTGACTGTTAATTATTAATGTGTATTTATTGAATGCAATAAAATCAACTTTACTGCTCGTGCACAGAATATAGAAGTCTTCTTCTATTATTGAGTTATGTCATCTTTTGTACAGTCCCTGTCCCACTTGTCTGCGTTCTCCTTTAACTTGTCTCTTTTCTATTGATCGGGGTGTGCAGGTAAAAAATCAATAAGCTTCACCCGGGTTGTCTAACTTACAAAAACAGTTGCTTCTCTCCATATTTTGTAAACTGTGTAAGTGCACAGCTGGTGAATGTGTTGTCTTCGTATCACTGTCTATTTCAATGCATCAACCGTCACTCAGTGCTTATTCATAATTTATGCAAAGTGATGCAGGAAGGCAGTGATGTTCTGCAAGTGAATTTTACCTCAGCTCAACTCAGCATCTATCCCTCCTCCTCCTCCTCCTCCTCTTTCTCCTCCTCCTCCTCGTCTGCTCATCTCTGTACCTCGTTTCCCCCTCCCCGATCTCCTTGCACTCGCCTCTTTTAATAAATTGTGCATGCGTTTCTCGCCCTAAAACTGCCTCGTGCTTTCCTCCGCATCCTTTATTTGTCGGGTCTGATCTTCACAGGTCTCTTTTTCTTTCTCCCTCCCCCCTCCCTCCTTCCTCCTTCTCCCTGTAGGTGAGGGACATGGCAGGCACCACCCTCAGTGGTTTACTGCAGTGCCAGTTCTTCCCTCTGGACTCCAGTCTGCAGACACAGCTCCAGACGCTGAGTCAGACTCGCCTCCCCAAGGCCAGAGGCGAGCTGGCCTCCACAGGTACACACATTTACGTGCACGTCACAATCACCCAGTGAGGCAATCGCAGTAATGCTTGTCCTATTACCCTTTCTTATCCCAGGGGGGGATTGTGAACCTTGAAATTCTGAGGCTCATCTTAACTCCCTATTTGTGTGCGTGTGTGTTCGCAGACTTAGTGCGGCGCCATGCCGGAGTGCTCGGCCTCAGTGCGTGCATCCTGTCGAGCCCCTACGACGTCCCAGACTGGATGCCTCAGATACTGATGGACCTGAGCGACCATCTCAACGACCCACAGCCTATAGAGGTACACACCCACACATTAGCACACACACACACATATGCAAACATCTAGTGACAACACAGTGTGTGCTGAAAGAATACAATTTCATTGTCCAATTGAGGAGAAAATTGTGTCTTTGGCCGTACTTCAGGCATGAAGAAGACATACAATGTAATCCGTAGTGCAGAGTTTGAATAATACATTACAGTGACGGGGGAGCCAGTGATGATGATAATTTACTGCTTCTCCTGTTGCAAAGTGAAAGAGATGAGAGAGAAAATACAATGGAATACAGTTAAAGAATGTATTTGCGAGTAGATGAATTACCGAGCCTGTTACAAAAGCTTCCGAAGTGAGTAATTGTTCTATATAAAGGTGGTAGAAGTAGGAGCTTTTGTGCATAATAATAAGGATATATCTGTCAGGACCATAGACTGTATAAAAGAAGTGGACGTAGTCACCGTGACGTCACCCATTGGTTAGTGGACTGACGTTTTGAAGCGTCGAGTTTGGCATTTTGACCGTTGCCATCTTGCAACCAGAAGTGATACGAGAGGGTGGAGCTAAGTACAACCGAACAATGAATAAGACATTTTTAGGCGACCAAAAAGGTTATAATGAATGGCTCAGATATTATGTTTTATTGAATATTATGCAACCATTCAAGATGAGTTTTTGCTTTGCTCAGAAGCAGCAATGAAAAGTATTCCACATCTCAATAGTAGAGAGGGTTGCTGACGATAAAAACTGACCCTGAAATATAGTTTTCATTGCTGTTAACTATTCAGACAGAACTTTGGGTACAATAAGAGAGTCTACAGCCATGACAGCAGCTCTGTGGCGCAGGGCTTTGTGCTAAATGCTAAGGTCACCATGCTTACGCAATCACAATGACAACGCTAACATGCTGATGTTAAGCACATTTACCATGTTCACAATCTTAGAGGCATGGATAGACTGTATAGAAGAAATGGACGTAGTCACCGTGACGACACCCATTGGTTTGTGGACTACGTTTTTGAAGCCTTTAGTTCTGCATTTTGGCTGTCGCCATCTTGGTAAAACCAAACTTTGAATAAGACAAATGTTAAAAATGTTATAATTAACTTTCATGAACTGTGAAAGGGTTAGAGTTGACAAAAGATGAAAATACGGACAACTCCAGACTGGACAACGCCGTGGTAGCGACCTGTCGATCACAAGGTAGCCACGCCTAAAGCATCCCCTGCTTTATGGTCTATTTGACTCTATATGGGACCATAATTTACTAAATGAACATCATGCTGTATTGAAGAAGACTTGAAACTAGTGATTGAGACCATAAACTCATGTTTAAAAATGTTTACTGAGGAAATAAATCAAGTGAGAAGTCATTTTCTCATAGACTTCTATACAATCAGACTTCTTTTTGCAACCAGAGGAGTCGCCCCCTGCTGGCTATTAGAGATAATACAAGTTTAAGGCACTCCAGCATTGGCTTCACTTTTCAGACACAGAGGTTGCCCACTGGTCAGGCCACAGGCCTTCCTTCCTTCCTAAAAATCTCATCTTATCATTTTGTTTGAAGGCTGTGATGTAAAATCAATGCACTCGATGTTTAAGTCATGAACACATCCTCGGTTATACTGATCATCACTTTAATTCCCTGTTTATGTGTCCTCGTTGACCCACGCTAACTTTTCCCCCTGAACTTGTTTCACTTTAAATAATTTCTGCGTTGCGTAATTGTTATATGTGGCATTTTAACAGCAATAAATGATTATTACCTCATTAGTTTTTCATTCATGTAAACAAACGCTGGAAACATTGTCAGCTGCTGTTAGTTTCTACACTGCAGTTTTACATTGTGTGTCTGCGGATCACATGATGTCTCACCGCACAAAACGGGAACTATTTACTTTGCAAGTCATAACTCAGCCTTGTTCTAGTTCTGCTGTTAAACGTGAGTGTAGCTCTTATTGTGAGGACTGATAACGGCTGTTATCAAAGGATCTTATCAGCTCTGAACTTTTTTTTGCCCCTGAATAACAAATGAAGCAACAGAAAGAACGATCAGCGTCCTCTTTATTGCAATAGTTTACTGCAGAGTTTCATGGAAATGTTTTGAGAAGCAAACACACCACTTTAAAATGTACATTTTGACTCCAGTGATGGAATATTATAGTTCTCCATGGGCAAAAGAGCTATTCTCAATCTTTGAGGAGGCTGATATGCTGCGTGTATATGTAGGAATAATGTTGTGGTATAATGTTAACTCCCTGCAAAGTAAGTTTTGAATAAAAATGAAGGGAAAATTTCTTGTTAAAAAACAAAATTAAGTATGTTATATATGTAACTAAACAAAAGTGTGGCCCTCAATCATGTTTTATATCTAGCTTATCTACTGTAGTGATCTATGATCATTTAAGAATTCAACTATTTATGACTCAACAATGAAATATTCTGGTGTACAGATGATCAAAAATTGGATCGGATGTGTTTTAAATTTGCAGACTTTGTCTCAAAAGCCTGAAAAAGAAGGCAAGACGGGAATATTTAATAAGTATTTACTCTGAATTCTCCAGTATCGTACTGTATAGTAATTGTTTTTGTTCTTGAATTATGAATTTGGTGGAAGAAATAATCAGCTCTGTCACTTCAGTGAAGGTAGAAATACCTAAAAATACTCTGTTGGGAGTAAAAGTCCTGCATTCAGAACTGTACTTAAAGGACCAGTGTGTAACATTTAGAGGGATCTATTGGCAGAAATTTAATATAATATTAACAATTATTACACGGCTTTGTTGTATACTCGATTCTGATTGGTCAATCACGGCGTTCTACGGTCTGTTATTTCTTTATAGCAGACCGTTGCTATGTATAACAGACCGTTGCTATGGGCACAGTTCTGATGTCGGACTCTGGCGGACCGTTTTTGTGTCAAATTATTGACTTCTTAAGCAAGTAGCCGTGTAATAAGCGTGATAATGTACAGCTAACTGGTCATTTCTTTCACAACAATGACCCGCTAGCTGTACATTATCCCTTACGTATGTTTTCTTTAGTGTATAATCACCTGAAACTACGAATCATTGTGTTTATGTTACCTTAGAATGAGCCGTTTATAGCTACATAGGGAGCGGGTCCTCTTCACGGAGGCGGCCGCCATGTTTCTACTGTACAGTAGCCCAGAATGGACAAACCAAACACCGGCTCTAGAGAGGACCATTCACATTTTTGCATCGGCCATCGTAGTTCTCCCACACGCTTGGCACATGGAAGAAGTTTCAGTTGGTTGCAATCATCACCTTTAAGTATAAAGTAGCATAGAATGGTAATACTTAAGTAAGGTAAAAGTATTTAAAAATTATTGTGAAGTACAGTACTTGAGTAAACCTACTTTGTTATATTTCACAACTTTTTTTTTCAGTATTGTTTATAAATGTGCTGCCTTCTGGATCTGGCTTCTATCTATTTGTGGTGTCTTGTAAGCTTGTGCGAGCTGTGCATAGATGTACATATGTCATTCATTCACAATATTTTCCCACGGTGTCGGTAATGATGATCACGTTTGTTGTCCCAAAGATGACGGTGAAGAAGACCCTGTCGGAGTTCAGGCGTACTCACCACGATAACTGGCAGGAGCATCGGCAGAGCTTCACCGACGACCAGCTGCTCGTGCTCACGGACCTGCTGGTGTCGCCCTGTTACTACGCCTAGAAGACAGACAGCTGCCTTGCCGGGTCCTTTACACACTGACTGACCTAGAAGAACAACTAGACCTTTTAACAGCGTTGGGATCCTCGGTGCAGTCTGTTAAAACAAGGGTCTGATATTGTTGCGGTGGCGGAGAGCCCTGCGTCTGGAACCTCACGTGCCAATGTTGGCCTTCAGTAAACCCAGCAGAAAAGCAAACCTGGGCAAAACGGTTTCAAATATTTAACTTACTTGGTGTTTATTTTGTCTCGCCAAGCAGCTCAACAGCCCCAAAGGTGGCCACTTTACTTTCAAGATAATCACCTTTAGGTGCATCTTTTTTTGTTGTTGTAGAATATATTCAACTACTGATTTACCAGAAACATCTGTAGCTTTTCAGATTTCTCATTACAGTATTTCACTCTTCCTACTTTCAAAAGATTTTTAAATAACACATAAAATGTTGAGGACTGTCCATTAATTTACTAAATAAAAGATAAACATATATGCTGATATAAATATATAGAATTAATATAAAAAATGACATTAATTAGCAGGGCTTTGCAATATGGAGAAAATCAAATATCGCAATATTTTCTACCAAATACCTCGATATTGAATGATATTGTAGGGATGACTATTGGTGCTTTTACAAAATATTTACACAATGCGATTTTTTATAAATAATCATCAGTAATGTGGTTATAATGACTAATAGCAAATAATAGAGTCTGGTAGGTTTAGAAAATTACATCACTTTACTGTAATGCAGCCTATAAAAACAGGCGGAGATATTACGATATCCAAAATCTAAGACGATATCTACTCTCATGTCACGATATCAATATAATATCTGTATATTTTTGAGCCCTAATTAATTAATAGTAGCAAATACTTGAAACTCTAAAGGTATTTCTACAGTTATAATGTAGCCTAGGGCTGCACGGTTATGGCCAAAAAGATAATCACGATTATTTGGATCAATATTGAGATCAAGATTATTTATCAAGATTATTCGTTGATTTTAGAGACAAAATATTTGTATTGCACTTTAACAGAGCACTGATTTCACTTTCCCGTTGTGCTACATTCCTGCTAATTTATAAATCTTTGCATCAAAATAAGGTTCGTCTTCACCTGAAATCAGGCAGGTGGCGAGCGATGGGCAAAACAAGCATGACGGCTCCCCAGAAGTGAAGTCAAAACATCTGGATCGCCCCCTGGTGGCTGGCTGTTAGTTTAGGAAGCACTTGATTACATATGCAGCGGAGTTTTCTATGAGCGGAGCATTTTAAACGTCAATATCGCGGTCGATCATGTTCATTTAATTGTGGGCAGTCAAAATCGTGATTAATATTCGGTTAATTTTGCAGCCCTAATGTAACCCAGCACTTATCATGCAATGTGATAATGTTTCTAATACTGTATATCACTTAATATTGATATAATTATGTAATTGATATAAATGTGTATAACACTTATAAGCATATATATATACCTATAATAATAATATGTATAACATGCTGTAATATAAATGTATCATATTCCTGTACAGCCCACTGTGTTGTATTATACTATAGCTCAACACTGAGAAAACTCTCCTGTTAAATAAAGTCACTGCATCATTTGTAAAGAGAGGTGTGTTTTCTTTTAGAGAGGAAGAATCAGTGTGTCACGTTGTACTGTATGTTTGTCAAGGTCGACTGATCGCGTCAAATACCTGCAGCGTATTTGCGTACATTCATATCACTAAAGATGTCCACGGCAGATTACGTTCCGCACAGAGACGGAGATCAAACGTAGATGAGATGTTTTTCTTTCTGCACGGATGTCTTTTAGCTGTGTTACGTTGTACAGATGCTGCTACAGACCACAGCCAATAAACACTGGCTGCAACTGTGTGTGTGTGTGTTTAAGAAAGACGGGCTCACAGATAGAGCTGTCACCATTTTTATTCTGCATGTTGATTTTTTTTCTGATGCAGTGCTGTTGACTTTGATATGTTCGCCGTGATGAGACGTACGCTGGCAGAATGAGAAGAAGCATAAACAAGGTGAACTTATTTGGCTGTAGACTGCGTGATAGTGTGATTACAGCGGTATGGTGACGATGATTCGTGGTTCATCATATCACAAAGAGAGATATTAGGACATTTACCAAAGCAGGATCATCTGGTTAGATGAGTCACTTTGGAAAGAGTTCTGATAATGTCTTCTAAAAAAAAAAAGGTGTTTAGGCATGACAGATGATTTTACAGTACACATACTGTAATTCACATGATGTTTTTATATTTAAAAATTCATAAAAACAGACAAGTGTGAATGTAGATGTATTCACTCTGAATATATTTATTAATTCAAAATGTCATTTGCGCTGATGTACAGTATATTGTGCAAGGAGTACATTAAGTTTATGCAAAGCATATGTTGTGATCACTCAATCTGTAGTTTGAAGTACAATAACTTAATGTATTTTTTGGAAGCAGCTTTCAATACATGAAACTAAAACAGACATTATCAACATATTTTCTGTACCTGGCAAATATCCTTCTTGGCCCCGTCCGTGTATATCTTAAACCCTGAGATTATTTGATTGTTAGTCCAGCCTGCTATATATAACTGATCAAGTCTGATTCGTTATCTAATCACATTCAACGTGTTAGTGTTTTTGCCCACTGTGTAGTCTTTCTCTCACCAAAGTTTCAAGAGAAAACAGGTGTGTGTCTGAGTCCTCAGGCAGAATTGTCCTCATAGCATTAGCCAGCTGAAACAGGTACTCCGTGTTTTGCCCGCTTGGACCGGTTGAGTTGACGATCTGGTTGGCTATCTCCTCCAGAGGGGCGGGGCCGAGGTAGTCGGGGTTGTCCTGAGAGCCGATGTAAAGCAGCGTCTGGCTGGGCGGAGGGGAGAGTGGTGGACGGGGGTGGAAGGTCACCGAGATGACCTGATAACCACCTTTTTCTCGGTAGTCGAGGTAACGCTTCACTTCCTGCTCCCGGCCCGTCGGCAGCTTGTAGGCAACGCCCCAAACGCACCCCTGAAGAAGAGCGAATGAAGAAGAACAGGTAGCTTGGCTTTCTGTAGGAAAGAATGCAGAACTACGAACTCTACACAGAAATGGAGTAATTTTAACCTTAAGGCCCAGACACGGTAAGCTGATGTCAAAGAACTAGCAGCAACGAAGGCCTCACGTCGTCTTTGTCTTGGCTGACGAGTTGCATACAAACACACCGCAAAGACTACGCCCGACAGCTAGTTAGCACGTACGTCCTGCGAATGCGTGAGATGAAATAACTCTGTATTCGTCATTCAAAAAGTGAAACCGGAAGACCGAGGACGGCGGATATATAAGCTGTTGTTATGATACGTACATGAAACAAAGCGGTGTCTGCCGACTATTTCCACGCCACTCTCACTCATCACTCAGCTTCATTCCAGAAGGCCATGTCGTTGTGAAAATATCCGTGTAAGAGCCTTCGGTGTGCGCCGTCCTGACTTTACTCGTTTGCTTGCTTTCCTCACTTCCGTTTCTCTTCTCGGGCACTGATTCGTTTGAGTTGAACGGCCAATCAGAGTGATTTCTCTCACCGACGAGCTCCGCCGCCGATTCAACATGCTGAATCGGTCGGAAAAACCTCAGATACGAGCAAACTAGAGCCGACGGTGCGGGACACGCTGCAAAAACTTGGCCGACAGACACTAACTGACGGCCCCAAACTGTCCGATGGCGAACTGACGGCTTGGTGTGTCAGTGCCAGGGTTGGAAATTAGCACCGTCAGCCACAGTGGCAGGTGGACAAAAAAGTTAATTTCCAACCCTGGTCAGGGCCTTTAAGTAAACTAGAGCTGAAACGATTAGTCAATCGACAGAAAAAACAAGCTTCTAAAGACATCATCAACTTGAACTTGAGTAAACAATGATGAGCATTTTTCACTATTGCCTGACAATTTATAGACCAAGCTATTAATTTAATAATCAAGAAAAGAGTCTGCAAAATAATAATTATGAAATAATCTTTAGTTACAGCCCAACATTTATTGACATAATGTTTGTGATCACTACCTGCGACTGCCGTAGAAAGATGACCTTATCAGTAACAGATTTAAGATACTCATCAGTCACCTCTAAATATATGTTTTCTTACCATGTTCTGGCTACATTACACCCTCTGTATCTCACTATGTCTTTCCAATCAACTGCAAAAAATTATCTCTCATCCAAGGTCACAATACAATACACTGTCCTTTCCTTTGTTTCTACTGTATAAGATGCAATCTCCTTTTCTGAGCAGTAGTACAGCACTCTGGTTCACCTTGTCCAGCATGTGTCTTTGTCACTATGACAACCCACTGTTTAGGCTTTAGTTAAGCAGTATATTTTTTTCCATACAGTTTGGATTGTGTCTAGAAGGTAACCCACACATTTTGAAAACTTGTAAATATGTGCAAAAACACTGGCGAGACTCGCTGCCTGACGACCTATCCTAACCTTAAAGAGGACCTATTATGTTTATTTTCAGGTGCATACTTGTATTTTGGATTTCTACTAGGCCATGTTTACATGCTTTAATGTTAAAAAAATGCTTTATATTTCTCTTCTTTCACCCTCCAGCTCCACTCTAT
The DNA here is from genome assembly GCA_916700685.1 of Adelosebastes latens. Taxonomy (NCBI): domain Eukaryota; kingdom Metazoa; phylum Chordata; class Actinopteri; order Perciformes; family Sebastidae; genus Adelosebastes; species Adelosebastes latens. The sequence continues at coordinate 16,150 of CAKAKR010059710.1, forward strand.
CTAGCATTGTTTGAGGGCATACCAAACTAGCTGCTAGGCAAAATGTATTACTTGGTGACATCACCACGTTACGATGGAAAAGAGCAGTGTTTCTGTGGGGGAGAGTAACTCCCTTTGGTGTGGACTTTGGACTTTGTAACTTTGCAGACCTTTTACATGCACAAAAAAACAATATAACACACTAAAGGAAAGGGAAAAAGCACAAAAGCATAATAGGTCATTAGACCACCAAAATCTATCTCTAAATCGTTTGTGCCAAATTTTCAAGAAATTCCCTCCATTCCCGTTCCTGAGCTATCATGAGAATGGGATGGACGTAAGATCACAGTGACCTTGACCTTTGACCAATAAAAATCGAATCAGGACATTGTTGAGTCCAAGTGGACGTTTGTGCCAAATATGAAGAACTCCCTTCCAGGCGTTCCTGGCCCGCTGTCGCCGATGTGGAGGCGTAAAACCAGAATGTAAGAGCAATCTGAAAACTCTGTGTTCAATTAAGTGGAATCTCATTTTTAAAATCTTGCTGTTCACTTAGTTGCGTTGCTAGTTTGTTGGCCTCCACGCTGCAAGTTCTCTCTTAATCATGCTCAATAATACAGTGATAAATATAATGGTGGGTGAATTATGACCCTCAGGTGGGGATATATTATTATTACTGTATGAATAACATGAGATTTTGTTTGCCTTTCCCCTGAACATAACTTGTCTTCTAATAAAAACTTCACATTCATAGCAACTATGTCAAAATGTAATTAATATCCTAAATATGTATATATCTTTTGACAGGATGGCCACCTATTAAAAATGACAAATCTTTATGATAAGTTAGATATTCAAATATAAAAGGGTGGATTGGAAAATTAATCAATTACATTTTGATAATCGATTGATCTTTTAGGTCATTTATCAAGCAAAAATGCCAAACATTTGCTGGTCCCAGCTTTACCACGGTCGGTATTTTCTGCAATTCTCTGCTTCATATTATTGTAAACCGACTAAATTGGGTTTTGGAGTGTTGGTCGGACAAAATAAGACATCTAAAGACGTTACCTTGGGCTCTGAGAAAGTAGGATGGACATTTCTCACTATTTTCTAGACGAAACACTTAATGGAGAAAGTAATTGGCAAAGTAATAGACAGTGAAATGAATCGTTAGTTGCAGCTCTATTACAAAGTAATGTAGGGTACCATTAAGTTTAGGAGGGGTATGTCTTACCTCGGGATCCTCCACCAGTGTCACCACCCGGCCGGGCTGTAAAGGACACAGAAACAGGAACAAGCACTTTGAAACAGCAGCAAAAACACATACAGTAAAGCAACCAAGCAGGATTATGTAGAAGTTGTATGATATAAATTGGTACTATATTATATACAAATATCAACAAACACAATGGGGCTTTTAATGGAAAGTTTATAATACTGTAGCATATACACTATAATGAATAACCTGTAATGTTTAGTATAAATCCCCTTAATAATAGTCATAAAAGTAATTATAGTAAATGGATGAATAATAACACCCCAATGAGCTGCTGTAGGCTATCTAAAGACATCAGCTTGAACTTGAGTAAACTATGATGAGCATTTTTCACTATTTCCTGACAATTTATAGACCAAGCTATTAATTAATTAATTGAATAATCAAGAAAAGAATCTGCAGAATAATAAATAATGAAAACAATCCTTAGTTACAGCTAGGGCTGTCAATCAATTAAAATATTTAATTGTGATTAATCGCATGATTGTCCATAGTTAATCGTGATTAATCGCAAAAAAATTAAATATGTTAAATGTTAAAATGTACCTTAATGGGAGATTTGTCAAGTATTTAATATTGTAATCAACATGGGAGTGGGCAAATATGCTTGCTTTATGCAAATGCATATATTTATTTATTATTGGAAATTATTAACAATACAAAACAATGACAAATATTGTCGAGACTCCCTCACAGGTACTGCATTTAGCATAAAAAATATGCTCAAATCATAACATGGCAAATTGAAGCCAACAACAGCTGTCAGTGTGTCAGTGTGCCGACTTGACTATGACTTGCCCGAAACTGCATGTGATTATCATAAAGTGGACATAAAGGGGAGACTCATGGGAGAACCCATTTTCATTCACATATCTTGAGGTCAAAGGTCAAGGGACCCCTTTGAATATGGGCATGACAGTTTTTCCTCGCTAAAATTTAACGTACGTGTTGAGTGTTATTTACAAGCCAGTATGACATGGTTGGTACCAATGGTTTATTTTTTTTCTAGTTTAATATGATGCCAGTATTTTCACTCTAGCTTTAAAACTGAGCCCAAAACAACCTCCAAATTGTTACTATATTCCATACAAATGCCAAAAAAACTATAATGAATGACCTGTAATGTATAGTATAAATCCCCTTAATAATAGTCATAGAAGTAAATATAGTAAAGGGATGAATAATAATAATATTATAATAATAATAATAATATTTAATAAATAATATATATATATATTATATAATATAATAATAATATGAATAATGAGCTGCTGTAATAATAATATGAATAATGAGCTGCTGTATGAGGTGTAACTCTTTTCAAAAGATGGATAATGACTTGTGGATCTGACCAACCTGGCAACATCCTACACTAACTTAGTAGTAAGCTAGTAGTTACTATACAACCAGACACTTATTTTCCTCCGTTTACACAATTATATAACTAAAATTCAGGAATTTAACCAAGAACTTTTCAGTAACTTGTCCCATTAAATTAAAGCTAGAGGAGTTCTTTCATATGCTGCTTTTTTCCAGGTTTTTTGCCCCATCTGACAAAGCAGACATGGCAACCCTGGATCAGTTAGTGCGACTGAGCCTACAGACCTGGCAACCCTAGATCAGTTAGTGCGACTATCAGTTTAAGAGCTATAAAGCTAAAAGTAGGTCCTAAAAACAATATCGGTCACTCACCTTACCCGGTACTCCCCGGTGGTCGGTGCTGCCCTGCCAAAACCGACGGCTGAAGCCTTTAACGAAGCCAATTCTCTTTTCTTCATACGGAAAATCCACCTTCCAGATAAGAGACCCGTAACCGAAAACCCACATTATCAGACGTTAAGCTAACGGTTACTACTAACACGACAAGAAAGGACGGTTTAAACTGAACTAACGTGAAGCTGACGGACGTTTTATAGTCTCACACCTACAGTCATACCATCATGATGATTGACGTGTACACCTGCACCGGTGTAGAGATATCTAACGGTTCGTAACAGGAGCTCATTTCAGCGTCTGTTCCAGGACTACACTGTCAAGTCGTCTGAATTACGTCAGTACGCTCAACAATTTTTCAGTATAAAGCGCATGTTCCGATTATATTGCACATATATTGATGATGTTTACTATTTAGAGAGGTTATTGGAATATAATCAATGTTATTTGTTCATAGCATTTTGTATTTGCACCCTCGTATCACTATAGGCATGACTTTAAGAGCGTTCCACTTTTATTTTGAAGGGCAAGCAGCCTTTTCCGGGTGTTTAAATTATTTTAGTGACCGGACAAAGTGAAACCCATGTGTCAAACTGACAACCGTCCAACCTGTTTGCTCCACCCACTCAAAAAATAGTTTGAAAAAAGCATTTTTTTAAGTTAGCCACGTCATCCTCATAATCATATAGAGGGCTGTATAAAAAATACTTTTTTTATGTTATATATACTTTATTTTATGTTTTTTTTTTCAGTAAACTATAGGCGATAATTATTTTTATCTAAAAATGTTTACCTAGTTCAGGGGTCAGCAACCTTTATTATCAAAAGAGCCGTTTTAGGCAAAAGAAAATAAATAAAAAATCTGTCTGGAGCCACAAAACATTTGAGCATTGTGATGAAGGTAACACAGCTTATAGTCTAAGTATATAGTATTTAAGTCTAATGCAGTGGGGCCAAAGAGCAAATGTACTACGGCGTATTAGGGCCACACTGAGGGAGAAAACAATCTGAGATTTACAGAAAAAAAGTCATAACTTTACGTGAAAAAAAGTCGTAATATTACGAGAAAAAAGTCATAACTTTACGAGGAAAAAGGTCGTAATATTACTAGAATAAAGTAATAACTTAACGAGAAAAAAAGTCGCAATATTACGAGAATAGCGTCGTAATTTTACAAGAAAAAAAAGTCGTAATATTACGTGAATAAAGTCTTAATTTTACGAGAAAAAAAGTTGTAATATTACGAGAATAAAGTCATAACTTTAGGAGAAAAAAAGTCATAATATTACGAGAAAAAAGTCATACCTTTACAAGAAAAAAAGGAAATAACACGTAAAATTACTACTTTATAATATTATGACTTTATTCTCATAATACTACGACTTTTTTCTCGTAAACCTTTGACTTCATTATTGTAATATTACGGCTTTTTTTCTCGTAAACCTTTGACTTTATTTTCATAATATTACAACTTTTTTTCTTGTGTGTGTGTGTGTGTGTGTGTGTGTGTGTGTGTGTGTGTGTGTGTCTGTCAAACAGCACTAATTAGCTCATCTCAATCAGCTGTGTGTCTCCAGCTCTCAATCAAAGGTTGCATAGTGATATAGTAGCTGCTGGGTCAGACAGTTCATGTCATATAAGTTAAGCTGAGGCGCACCTCTGAAAGCCCTGCTTCACAGTCAGTAAGTCAGTAAGTCTAATTGCCAACAATATTATTATCAGAGAGAGAAAATACCTTGCCGAATGCATTGATGTAGATTTTATGTTTGTGGTGTCCAAAATGGGAGAATGGGAGCAGAAAACTGCCTCTGCCCCTGTTTCAATGAGAGTCAATGCAGCAGCTGCTGGGTACTCCTGTCACTTTCAGGCTCACAGTGTCAAATGTGTAAGTCTCTTCCATAGCCAGTAGCTACATTGAATGAAAAAGCACACATTTTCCAATGTTTTGAGGCAAATATTATGTATTAAGAGTGAAAATTGTGGAAATGAGAGCAAGTTTAAGATATCTTTTTGATCTCATTTACTCTCTGAACATTTGTATAGAATGCTACACACACTAATGTAAAAATCTGAGCAGGTAATTTTTTACTAAGCTTCAAAGAAAGTTGATTATTTTAAACAGTTTTGAAAGGTGAATAGTACCCAGCATTTATGTGCGACGTGGAGCATTTTAAAGTTTGAATGGAGTTTCTATGTGAATGTATGAATGAGCAGTTAAAGGTGCAGTGTGTGTAGGATCTGATGGAGCATCTAGAGGTTGCTTATATTCCATCCTTTGTTCTTTTTAAACACACGTTTAACATTGTGATATTTACTGGAAGTGACATACAATATAGCGAGCAGTAGGAAACTTTCAGCTCCCTGGTGATCTCCTTCTCGCCAGCTGCCACCCTTTTAAGTTTTTGTTAGTGCAATGAGGAGGTATTGTATGGATAACTCCTCATTTCAACTTCACCAATCAGCCGCTCCTGGTCCATTGAGGTGATTTCAAGGTGAGCGACAGGAATTAATAGAAACATCTGGGTGTCTGACAAAAGTTCAGCTCGAAACGGCATGCCACGTCGCGGATATGGTTCTTAAAGGTCCCATATTATAAAAAAGTGAGATTTTCATGTTTTTTTATTATAAAGCAGGCTTAAGTCCTATATAAATACTGTGAAAGTATCGAAACGCTCAATCCACCGGGAAATACACACAGCCGTATTCAGAAACTCTGCATTTGAAACAAGCTGTCAGGATTTCTGCCCATTCCTGATGTCACGAATATACAATATTTAGACCCTTTACACAACT
>CAKAKR010059710.1:21933-38924 GCA_916700685.1 Adelosebastes latens
CACAAACGTCCACTGTACATTCACTAGATATTCTCAGAGCTACTAACTCTTCTACAGTGTGGAGTGAGCGCGCGTTCACGTCTAGAGGTGGAGCGAGACAGCGAGGACGCGCGCGCTCTGTCTGAGTGAAGGAGAGCAGGCAGCGGAGACGAGGCTCCGGCCACACGCGAGCGCGCATATGCGAACGCGCATGTGTGCCGACCCGCTACATTTATACGCTTAAAAAGTTACAAATAGTCCCTTTAAGTCCTATATAAATACTGTGAACGTATCGAAACGCTCAATCCACAGGGAAATACACACAGCCCGTATTCAGAAACTCTGCATTTGAAACAAGCTGTCAGGATTTCTGCCCATTCGTGATGTCACGAATATACAATATTTAGACCCTTTACACAATTTTAAACGTAAACATTCTAAATGTGTCCCAGTTTATTCCTGGTTGCAGTGTATGTGAATGTCATCAGCTGACGGGAAGTACACATGGACCCAAGCTGTTGCGTAGCAACGTAATTCTGTTGCAATTCCGTCAAAATGCGCTAAAACGGAGCGTTTCAGACAGAGGGTAAATACAGGCATAATCAGGCCGACAGTATGAGGAAAATAAAGGTTTTTTTGAACATTACAGCATGTAAACATGTTCTAGTAGAAACACAAAATACAAGTATGACCCTGAAAATTAACATAATATGGAATCTTTAAGCAGTGTTGTTAATGACTTTGTGGAGCACAAGACCTGTAGGATAAACTTCTAATGGGTGAGTACTGGTTTCTTTTTGCTATTATGGAGAGGGATCAGGGATTTAAAACTATAACACTGTAACTGTTACGTCTCATATGTTGGAAAATATGCACTTACTGAAATCTGTCCTTGAGAACATTTGGGTGCTGAGTCCAGGGCAGGCTGGTAAATTAGCGATGATAAATTTGGCACTCCGGCTGCTGTCCGTGGTGCTGATCTAAGGCTGGTTTGCTGTATGGGAGGTGCATGATGAGCCTCTCCATGGTGGCATAGCAATTGTCTGCTTTGCAATTGTCTGCAGTGGTTGTGTGTGTACGTGCGTGTGTGCGCACGGGAAAAAAAATTGCACTGGGGCCAATCACAATTATGTTACGCTGCTGGTGTAGGAGAACTACATGGCCGACGCAAAAACGTGAAAACGTGAATGGCTCAATCTAGAGCCGGTGTTTGGTTTGTCCATTCTGGGCTACTGTAGAAACATGGCTTCTTCTCCCAATGGCTCCATGAAGAGGATCCGCTCCCTATGTAGATATAAACGGCTCATTCTAAGCTAACGAAAACGCAACAATTCGTATTTTCCGGTAATTATACACTAAAGAAAACATCGTTATTAATATTATATTCAATTTCTGCCAATAGAAATGATACACACTGTCCCTTTAAGGTTTGATATTCATTCCATTCATTTGAATGGAGAAAAAGAAATCCCGGAAAACGTTGAAAGTATGAAAGTTCTGAAAGTATGAAAGTTATGAATGATAAAAGTAATAGCACACAAGTCCTTATTGAGCTGAACATTTTGATGCTTGAATTAAATTTCTTCATTGAAAAATGTGGAATAATAATAATAAAGACAAAGAAATAGTTGCCAAATTCATCTATTGAATTTATCAATGCACATTAATAAATCATAAATGGTGAATAGACTTGCATTTATATAGCACTTTTCTAGTCTTCTGACCACTCAAAGCGCTTTACACTACATGCCGGCATTCACCCATTCACACACCCATTCACACACCGATGGCACTGCCTTCGGGAGCAATTTGGGGTTAAGTGTCTTGCTCAAGGACACTTCAACAGGGATCGAACAGCCGACGTTCCGATTGGTGGACGACCTGCTCTACCTTTGAGCCACAGCCGCCCCATGTGTTGACCTTGTTCTCTTGTGGAAGAAAAGGATAATTTAAGTACCAGAAACAATGTTAATCTTCTTGTTTAATGATCTGTATGATTATTGATTAAAGTGTCCTAAACTCTTACATCTTCTACATTTCAAGTGCACCAATGAATTTATTTTCAATGCATGTCCATGTACTGCATATGTTAAAACATGAGCTGGGACAAATCACACATGTAATCTGGGCTTCAGTCCTGACACCAGGGGGTGCTGAGTTTCTATTTCCCCTCAGTGTTTCTCCCAAATAACATGCTCCTCATGTGTGCCGTGTGAGCACTGATTCAGAACCAAACAAAGTGGACAGCCACAGTCTGGCCTGTGATGTCAGCTCCATGAACAGCAGCCGCGCTCATTCTTCTGCCTCTGAGAGAAGCTCGTCAGCAAACCTTTTATGTAACTTAACCAGCCTCTGTGGCAGATCTGTGGTTTGAAATCTGCGCTGGAGGAAACATCTGCCATAAAGATACCCTTGTTCAAAACCTGGTGCAGTGGAGCTGCTCACTAAAGGTCAGCTCTCAGGGGGCGGGATGTGTGTAAATGTGTGTGAAGTATACATAAAAATAATGGCATAGCACTTCACGTTCCCTGCTGTGAAAATGATGAGCCATTTATATTAACTATAAACCTCTACAGAGCTACACAGAAGTGTACTTACAGGCTAAATCCTGCTCCAAATATCTTAAACCGCGTGTACACATAATTGTTATCTCATTCATTTGTGGATCAACAGCACAAAAAGCTTACAAACTGTCCCGTGGGCTCACCTTCTGTGCAATATTTGTCTCTGACAGGGACACATTTGCAGCGGAAATATTTTATTTAGTCTTTTTTCTTGATGACAAACAACATAGACATTTAGGGAAATAAACAGTCCCCTTTACAGCCTGTTTGTTGTCGTAGAAAAGAGGAAGTTTTCATGTTTTATTTGCTCTTTTGAGAAAAACATGCAGTGTGTGTGTCTTCACTAGGTGAATTTGGCAAATTTATTATCTCTTGTTTGGGAGATGGAAAACAAAGATGTTGCAGTTAAATATGAAGATAAGTCAACGAGGAATGAATTTGAATAGAATTTACTGGAAAAAAATGTTGTGTGTGTGTGAGAAAAACAAGCTTTGAATTCTATCGACCATAAGCAATTAAATGACTTCAAAAAGCCAAATATAAATCTACTGTAATCCTCTCTTTATTTCCTGATATAATCGAAAGAGTCACTGTATCAACACGATAATCAAACTAAATCAAATAAATGACAGCTGTTGCTGAACCTTCTGGTTCTCTTCCTGCACAGTCCTCTGTTTAGTCATAGGGGAGGTGACCAAGAAAGAGACTTACTCCATTTTCTTCTGTATTTTAGTCATTTGTTGGTTTGTACCGGTTGGTACCGGTGTTCAAGACCGTTGTTTTTTTTTTGTTAGGGACGTTTGTGACGCGTATTTTAGTGACTATTTAGTGACGATTTTTTCTGTACGTACAGTATTTCACTTACTTTACGTACTTATTTTAAGCCCAACCATGATGTTTTTCCTAAACCTAAGTGAGTGGTTTTGTTGCCTAAACCTAACTGCGGACGTTACCATAGTTTTATTACACGGCTTTGTTGAATACTCGATTCTGATTGGTCAATCACGGCGTTCTGCGGTCTGTAATTTCTTTATAACAGACCGTTGCTATGTATAGCAGATCGTTGCTATGTATAGCAGACTGTTGCTATGTATAACAGACCGTTGCTATGTATAGCAGATCGTTGCTATGTATAGCAGACTGTTGCTATGTATAACAGACCGTTGCTATGTATAAAAGACTGTTGCTATGTATAGCAGACTGTTGCTATGTATAGCAGACCGTTACTATGTATAACAGATTGTTGCTATGTATAGCAGACCGTTGCTATGTATTAAAGACTTTTGCTATGTATAGCAAACCGTTGCTATGTATAACAGACCGTTGCTATGTATAGCAGACCGTTGCAATGTATAGCAGACCGTTGCTATGGGCGCAGCTCTGATGTCGGACTCTGGCTTACAGTTTTTGTGTCAAAATATTAATTTCTTAAGTAAGTAGCCGTGTAATAAACGGGATAATGTACAGCTAGCGGGTCATTGTTGTCGGGGATTCTTTCACAACAATGACCGGCTCGCTGTACATTATCCCTTACGCCCTTAAAAGTGGCGTACAAATAATGCAAAAGCGCTAAAATGCGTCCTCATGACACGCAGAATGTCGTTGTAATGTCGTGCCATTTATACGCCTTCCCGTGAGATCGGGTTCAAATGACAATGCATTACTTTTTGTAGGTATAAGTGTGAACAGTGAATGAGAACAGCCTGATAGGGAGTTAAAATCCGGATATCTCAGCCTCTGCACCAATTTTGGCCACTGTTTCTTCAATGTGTTGCTTTCAAGGCCCTCCTCGTTATGGAACTAAATCGCGAGTGTGCCCCTTTAAGACGGCTTACACTCCCTATTGTCTGTTTTCTTGTAGCGTCTGTGCTCTGAGTGGGTTGTATTTTGTGCTGCGGCCTTATTTCTTTCACCCAGTTACATTGTGCATTGCTGAATGGAGCTGTCAACATTCAGAACATCTTTTAAGTTTGTTTGTTCCAGCCAAGGTTGAAGGCTATGTGAGTTCCACGCTGGCCAGCTTAATCATCTAATTCCTTGGTATTATAATGGTGAGCAAACATTCCCCCTGTTGCTTTCTGTCAGCCCATCCTTGTAAAAAGTCTACATGGTCTTTATCTCCTTAACCTGAACTCTCTGAAAAGAGATTTCTTCAGTTAGTCTTTTTTTCCACCGACCACCTGCATGATCGTCTATAACCTCTAGTATTTAGTTGTTCTCCTGCAGCGATTGAGGTCTGCAAAACCCATCCAAAGGTCTCCTCCATACTGACTCACTCTGGCAGCAGCGGTTGCACACACACACAAAAAAAGCTCTTGAACCTCTGACTCCATCTCCGCAGCCATAGTGAGGAATTAGGCGGCCGAGCCATAAAAGTCCACTATATGTAGAGAGCAGAGTTGAGTGGGCCATTTTGGGCTCTGAGGTCTCAGACGGTTTGATCCTGAACTGCTCATATGACTCCTGAGATTTCTCTCACAGCCTCACACGCAGGCTCGGTGAATGCAGCCACATCTATCACCACTTGCCTGAGCTTCTATTCTGGGTGTAACAACTAATAATGGCGATGTGACGGACTGTAAGATAAGAAAGTCATTATTAGCAAGTCAATATTATCTATTTTGACTCCGTTTTTACACTGAGACTGCAAAAAACCTCATTTGTAAAAAATGTTGGAACAGCACAAGCATCGACTAATTAGAATAATAGAATCATGTCCACTTTGGCATGACTGATACTCTCCCTCCGTCTTCAAACAAGATGTAATAATAGAAATGATGATAAAATAGAAGGTTTTGTGGATGATAAATGCTGCGTTCTCCTTTGTCTCAGCTGCAACAAAAGCCAAACATTTAGAGTACATGTGATGAGAGAGGCTTCTGTTAATGCATATATTCAGAATTTGATTATAAAGTTGAAGTTTCTGCCAAAAAAACCCCTCAAGACAAAAGCCATCACGTGTCTTGGGAAAGGTACGACGGAGTATTAGGGCCACATGGAGGGAAAAAAATACATCTGAGATTTTGAGAATAAAGTCAGAATATTACGAGAATAAAGACATAAGTTTACGAGAAAAAAGTTGTAATATTATGAGAATAAAGTCCGAAGTTTACGAGAAAAAAGTCGTAATATTATGAGATTAACGTCAGAAGTTTACGAGAAAAAAAGTTGTAATATTATGAGAATAAAGTCATAAATTTAAGAGAAAAAAGTAATATGAGAATAAAGTCATAATATTATAAAGTAGTAATTTTACTTGTTATCTTAGAGGGGAAATAGAGCAGCGTGCAGTTTGTGTAAATGAAGAACGTTGAGCATCTTGTGAAGTTTTCACAAAATAACGAAATACTTAATCTTTTGGCACATCAGCACCACATGATCATCAGTATCAGGACCTTGAAAAGATTGTGCAAGAAACTGCGTTTATTCCGAAGAAAGAACCACACGGACCTGATGGGGAAATCGCCTCTTTTGTGGAGGAGGAAATTACTTTTTTTCTCGTAAAGTTATGACTTTATTCTCAAAATCTCACATTTTTTCCCCCCTCAATGTGGCCCTAATACGTAGAAAGGTCTTCTGACTGAGAAGGTGACAATAAAATCAAAGAAGTAAAAGCGACTTTTCTATATTTGGTTTAAAAACCTAAGCTAAATACTGCTGATCTTAATTTGTTCTATTAATGAACCACAGGCTACTTTTCCTCATTGACTGATATCAAATAGCCAAAAAACCTCTCTCAGCAATGCAGTTAAAAATTCCTCATTTAATTTTTAAGTTAGATAAATTAAATTGGGGTCATTGTAACCTTTGGAAATTTTGTCCAATCATCCAACTTATATTTTTATGCTTCCTGCATGTGGTGAGTTAAGATATATTCCTCACTTGGAACTGACATCGCTGAAGGGATTTGAGATATTTCCCCCCCAAAATTGGTATAAATAAGGCTTAAGTCCAGTCGCTGCAATGGGAACTAATACTCTAAAGCTTCCTCGAGCTTAACCAAAGTCTATAACTTTATCAGCATGTTTGAGTGAGAACCATGACGTGTTATAGGAGCCTGATCAGAAGGGACTCCCTTTGGTTTTCTTGGCCGCCCAGTTTAAAATGATCTATCTTGGGAATAGCAGAATACTTTGTGGCAGACTCGAGTGACCCACAGGATGTGCAGGATGTGAAGATGTAAATCTGTAATCTTAAATGTATAAAAAGTAACAATAAACTGCAGAGAGGAAGCAGAAGCCCATTTAAAAGTATGAATTGCTCAGATATTTTGTTTTATTGAATATTACGCAACCATTCAAGATAAGATTTTTGCTTTTCATTGTTTGCTCAGAAGCAACAATGAAAAGTATTCCACATCTCAGTAGTAGAGAGGGTTACTGACGATAAAAACTGACCCTGAAATATAGTTTTCATTGCTGTTAACTATTCAGACTGAACTTTGGGTAGAATAAGAGAGTCTACAGCCATGATAGCAGCTCTGTGGCGCACGGCTTTGTGCTAAATGCTAAGGGCACCATGCTTACGTAATCACCATGACAATGCTAACATACTGATGTTAAGCACATTATAATATTTACCATGTTCACAATCTTAGTTGCATGGATAGACTAGAAGTGTACATAGTCACCGTGACTTCCCCCATTGGTTGGTGGACTGCCGTTTTGAAGCCTCGAGTTTGGTCATCTTGGTTTTTGGCCGTCGCCATCTTGGTTTTTTGCAACCAGAAGTGACACGAGAGGGTGGAGCTAAATACAACTGAACGCTGAATAAAAAAATTACATTTTTAGGTGACCAAAATGTTCCAGATAACATTAAAGGGTTAAAGTTGTAAGACAACTCCCAGACCAGACAACGCCGTGTTAGCGACCGGTCAATCACAAGGCTGCCACGCCCTAAAGCATCCCCTGCTTTATGGTCTATTTGACTCTAAATGGGACCATAATTTACTAAATGAACATCATGCTGTATTGAAGAAGACTTGAAACTAGCGATTGAGACCATAAACTCATGTTTACAATGTTTACTGAGGTAATAAATCAAGTGAGAAGTAGGCTCATTTTCTCATAGACTTCTATACAATCAGATGTCTTTTTGCAACCAGAGGAGTCGCCCCCTGCTGGCTATTAGAAAGAATGCAGGTTTAAGGCACTTCAGCACTGGCTTCACTTTTCAGACCCGGAGGTTGCCCGCTGGTTGCATGTTAGCATGCTCACATTTGCTAATAAGCACAAAAAAAAGTACAGCTGAGGCTGATGGGAATGTCATTAGTTTTGCAGGTATTTGGTCTTAAATAAAAGTATTGGACAAATTGAAATTTTGACCTGATGGTGGCGCTAGACGAAAAGTCGGGGGGGGGTAACCAGTTCATCCACATGGAACCAACTGATTTGACTGTTATCAGGCCCTTAAATGTGCGTTATCGCTTGTTATAAGCATCATACATGTGGGTCAGTAGGGGCCTTCTACGCCTACTACGTTGTGAAAGTGAAAGTGAAAGTGAAACATAAAACCAACATGTTTTAACACGTTGTAAAACTGTTCGAACGTCCATCGCCCCTGACCTATACTATGACAGTTTTCCTGAAATTTAAAAAGTTGCAATATATAGCCATGCTTACAGTATGGCTATATATTGAATCGTAACCCCTGTATCATGATATGTATCTTCGCCAGATTCTTGCCATTACACAGCCCTACTATTCAGGCAGAACTTGGTAGAAAATAAAGTCTTACCACTTTGGATTGGAAATAGAACAGGCTTGAGTGTAGGGCTTAAGAGCAGAGATGAGTCAAAGCCAGAGCTGGTGGACAGCTGGCTCGGAGTCAAAATGGAGTCAGGGCCAAAGTGGAGTCATAGCCATGTCAGAGCAGAGCCGGCGATGGCGCCAATCTGGCCGAAGAGCCTGCATGGAAGAGATGGAGCCGAGATTGTGCCAGTGCCAGAGAAACATTTTGAGCAAAGCTGGAGCTGATTCCCATCCTGAAGATGAGTAGGAGTTGATGTCAGAGAGGGAGTCTCGCTTTTACCGAGGAAGCAGGAGCTGATGACGAGGAAGACGATGAGTGGAGTCTGAGTTGCGTCAGAGTGGAACCAACCAGATAATTGCTGGAGAGGAGCCAGCATAAAGCTGCTGGAGTCTGTAGTGAAGTCAGAGAGAGAGAGAGAGCTGGAGTGAGGGAGGAGATGAAGAGGTGTAAGAGACTGGGGATTCATGAAAGTTTTCTTTCTTTCTTACTCCATTTTATTCCTTTTCTGATCTTAACGATGTGTTGAATTTGGAAGCAGAGAAGAGTGTGAAGCTGACGAAGAAGAATTGCGCTGTCAGTGAATATGTTGAGCTTGGCAGGTGAAGAGGACTGATTTGATATAATGAAAGGGAGTCTGTCACTCTGGCTGGAGACAGAACATTTTGCTCTGGACACTTGACAGACTCGCAGGCTGCTGGTTGCCACAGAAAAGAACATTTTCTTTCTCTTCGTTGTAAATATAGTCATCTGCCGTTCTTATTCCGATCTTAAACCATGATACTATTTCAGCGCTCAAAATCAAACCAGTCATTAATATAATTTGCTGTAGTAGAGGACCAATATGGCCTTGTTTTTCCCCCAATGTTCAATTAAAGTCATTTTATCCTCTCTGAGCAGACACTCCAGGTGAATAGGGTAAACAAATTAACAAGTGGATATCGCGTTGAAACTTCCCCAGTTGACTAATTGCATTAATGCAATTATTTTTTGTATTACAAGTTTTCTGAAATGTATATTTAAATATGCAAATTATGCATTATCTTATTACATATGTGCTAATTTTCATACATTTCCAGAACAGAAATCTGAACATTGATAAAGCCATGTCAAAATTCTTGTTTCATTTTGTTGCCATATTAGAGTCAAAGGTTTGTACAGAGGGAATTTGGGATTTTTTTTTTTTATCACCCCATAAATCAGAAAACCATAACAAAAAAAATCAATTTTCGCCATGTTTTTAGGAATAAAATGTGATATAAATCAGGCTGTGAATGATATATGAACAAACCCCTGTGTAAAAACCTTTAGAGTATAGATAGGAATGAAACTGGAAAGTTTGGTGTATGTGAGTGATACTGAAGGGGAGATTTCTGGCTCAGAGTGAGAAAAACCTTATTTTGAGAAAACAGCCTTTAAAGATATTGTAAAATTTCATACATTTTGCAAGACACAACAGGTGAATAGGGTAGAAACAATTACAAATAGATATCTCCATGAAACTTCCCCAGTTGATTACTTTCATTAAGATAATTATTTTTTGTATTACACATTTTCTCAAATGTCATGTTTAAATATGCAAATGTTGCATTATCTAATGCTAACTTTAGGTGAATTTAGGAGAAATCTACAGACACAAATAGACAAAGTGTAGTAAAATAAACACCTGAATGTGTATTTTGGATGTTTTCTTTCCACTAGTCTGAAAGAAGACTGTTATGTTATGTTATGTTATGTTATGTTATGTTATGTTATGTTATGTTATGTTATACAAATGTAATGTTATGGAAGCAAAATAGCACAAATCTCAAAATTTGCTAGTGCATGAAACATGAGTATCTCCCCTTGAAACAAAGAACATCTCTTTGTTGATATTTTTCTCAGCAATTCACCTTATCCAATAAGGAAGTGACCATTTCCTTTTCTAAAATATATTCCTCAAACTTTTTTTTTTCCCCACCGCTAAAAGATAATCCATGTTTACATGTTTTGTGAATGGATTGCTGTGAGATTTTGTACAGACATTCGTGGTTCCCAGAGGATGAATCCTCATGACTTTGGTACTCTGATTTTTCCTCTTAAGTCACCAGCAGGTCAAAGCTTTCACTTACTTTGTAAAACATCTCAATGTCTACTGGACTGATTGGCACAAAATTTGGTACAGGCATTCCTGTCGCCCTCAGGATGAATTGAAATCACTTTGATCCCCCAACTTTAGCAGGTCAAAATATTAATTTGTCCATGCAGTCTTTTTCATCCTTTTTCATCCTGCTTTTAGTCTTTTTACAGATGCACATCAAGGTCTTTATCTCAATGATCCATTCTTCTCTCTCTGCCTCAGCCTTGTGAGGAGCCTCGTTTTATTTGCTACTCTTTCTCAACTACAGTATATGTCTGCAAAATGTGAAGTCCAGAGAATGGTGCATCTAGTCAGTGTACTACTGATAACACTATAACGCAGAGCACATAATGAACACAATGACATGACATTGACAAAGCGCTGAAAGGAAAGAAAGGCTGCAGCTCAGAGTTCATGAGAGGTAACTCAGAAAAATATCCTCTCTATACCTTTGATGCAAATAATGTGTCCAGCTAAACCGGAGCCCATTCAAAAAGGGCTGTAGCAGACTGAGAGTAATTTTGTTGAGTTATGAAGGCTTTTGATTCATGTTCTTTATAAAATTAGCTATCTGTGATTATAATGATGAAAAACAGATGCATTTCTCCTTTCACTGATTTACTGAATATCATCCCAGTGGTTTGAAGTGTTCATGTGTTCTACTCTCAGCTGATTATAACAGAGTTTGATATCACTTACACATGGCTGCTGATTGAATGTCCTGAGAATCTAAGAGACAATGTCACTTAAAGGGCCAGTGTGTAACATTTCGGGGGATTTATTAGCAGAAATGGAATATAATATTAATAAGTGTGTTTTCATTCGTGTATAATCACCTGAAACTAAGAATCGTTGTGTTTTCGTTAGCTTAGAATGAGCCGTTCATATCTACATAGGGAGCGGGTCCTCTTCACCGCCATGTTGCTCTGCCATGTTTCTACAGTAGCCCAGAACAGTCAAACCAAACTCTGGCTCTAGAGAGGGCCTTTCACGTTTTACGTTACCTGAAGGCCACCGTAGTTCTCCGACGCGCTCGTGAAACTGCGGTAAAGTGAGCCGCAGAGTGCAAAACCTCACATTACCAGAGTCTTTGAAAGGGAGGAGTGAGCAGAGGGGTACTCAGTTGGTTGCAATTTGCAACCACACTGCTAGATGCCACCAAATCCTACACATTTTAAAGAAATAGTTTGACATTTTGGGAAATACGCTTATTCGCTTTCTTGCCGAGCGTTCGAAGAGAAGATTGCTACCACACTTATGTCTTTGTGTTAGATATGAAGCTTGAGCCAGCAGCTGATTAGCTTAGCTTAGCATAAAGACTAGAAGCAGGGAGAAACAACTAGCTTGGCTCTGTCCAAAGGCTAAAAAAAAGCTCACTAATTAACATGTTATATCTTGTTTTCTTACTCTCTACATAAACCAAAGTGTAAAAAATTATAATTCATGGTTTACAGGGAAATAGAGTGGTGCAGGAATGAGTCCTAAAACCCGGAAATATGTTAGCATTTTAGCACTTGCGGTTCCCTCGTCTGGAAGTCAATGGGTTTTTTGAATAGGTTTTTAGTTTGATGCCTGAAATAAGGTCTGTGGTTAACACAAGTTTAAGAGATTTAACGTTTTGTTCTACGATATATAAAATACGTCAGTAAATATCCCACTTGTGAATTTAGAATCTTTTACGTGTCTGAAAAAAGGCGGTTGCTAACAAGTGGCTAAATGAGACCATTAAACGACATCACACCGACTCGTCCACCTTTACAGCCTTGTTGTTTATACCTGCGCTCATGCGACCGTGGTGTAGTTAGTTTATCGCCTAACGTTAGCTTTTTATAGCCTAACGTACGCTTTTTACTTCTGCCGATTGCGTTCACACTTCAAAAATCATAAAAGTGGTGTTCATTTGTGACAATTATCTTGCTGAACAAAACGTATTATAGAACAAAAAGTATTATACATTTTTAGCTTATTTTCTGCAATAATCTAAAACCCAATGGAAAAATCCCATTGGCTCTTTGTCGAGGGAACCAGGGCGATGCTAACTTCCGGGATGGCATACAAAAATACGTCATTCCTGCACCACTCTATAGCACATAACCCTCTGTAAAACCTCAATTAGTTGTCGGGCTAGCTGTTTCACCCTGTTAGCTATACTAAGATAACCATCTCCTGGCTGTAGCTTCATGTTAACATGTATAACATCTATCTTATCATCTAATTCTTGACAAGAAAGCAAATAAGAGACATGCCTTAAATGATGCACAAACGCATCACTTAACCTGACATCAATTGCGTAATGTTTCTAAAGTATTTAGACACATATTGACATTTTCATTATCTGTAAATGGAAACGCATCCATTTTTCACCCCGTCCTCGGACTCATTACCACTTAACAGTCTCCCTTTCTTTCTTTCTTTCACCCACCATCTCCCCTTTTGTTTCATTGTATTGTGACAGCGTGCGTTTATAAGCGCTGAAGCGGAGGCACAAATGGAAGTCAAACCAGTTTGTAGCTCGCGGTGATGAGGTGGCCGTGACTGTGTGATGGGTCAGATTGGAAAATTTAGCCAGGCCACCAGGGAAGGTAATTGTTTTCCAGGGATGGCAAGGGTTACATGGGAAAGCTCAAAGGAGAAAGAAGGGAATGAGACTGGAGGCTGCAGAGGGAGGGTATGAGTAGGTAAGAAACATAAAGAGCCATCTTCTCCTCCTCCTCCTCCTCTTCTTCTGTCATTTGTATCACTCTGTCCCTCCTCCTCCTCTCCTCCCGTTCCTTGTCCTTATCAGATAAGCGAGGACGCCTTCTTTCTAAAGGTGCTACTAGACATCTCCAATAACTACGTGTGTGTTCATGTGTGTGTGTGTGTGTTTTCATGACAGTTATGGGAGCTTGTCATCGTGCTCCTCTAGATCAATGGAGCGCAGTTGCCTAGCAACCTGCTGATCGGGAGGAAGGAGGCGGGGGAGAGAGCGAGGCACAAGATTAGAAGAGAGAGAGATGGAGAGGTCTGGAGAGGGAAGGGAAAGAAGGAAGAGAAGTGGGTGAGATCAACAGTAAAGAATGCTGTGGTTGGATGACAGGAAGTAAGACAGTTAGCGTGTCGAATCCGTCTTTGTGTGTACTGTAAGAGGGTGAAGAGGAGGGAGGTGGGAGGTGGAACATGGGGTGTGAATGCATGAATTGTGCATTTGTGTGTGTGAGTGTGTGCAACAGTAGTTTGGGACTGATGAGTTGATGTTGATACTATCGCGCTGAAATAGAACATCAAAGCGCTGCCATGGTGACGCCAGCAGCACACTCTCTCTCATTTAGCTGCTGATTTAATTATCTTTATCTTAAAGGGGAACAAAGTGGTTAAACGCACTGCGTTGGGAGGGAGCGGCGGTAGAGATAAACAGCGGGGAATGAGCGGGAGGAGGTAAAAATGGAGAGGGAACTCGGGAGGGAGATGAATTTGGACAGGAGGAAATGAGGAGATGTAAAGAAGGAGAAGAGCAAGGACGAGGCGGATGGAACGAGAGAGAGTCTGATGATCAGGTGTTGGCTGGCCTCATGAGAGATGCGCACATATGCAGATTGCCTATGATATTTACACAGTCTCCCTCTCTCTCTGCCAGGAGGAAAGAGGAGGGTGTGAAGGGAGGATCATTATAAACGAAAAAAGAAGAGAGAGGGAGGGATGGAGAGACAGAGGAATAGCTGTACATCCCAGAGGTATACTCTGTGACTGCGTTAGAATAACATGTGGAGGCAGAGTGGCTGTTAAACTTTATGGAGGATTGAAAATGGACAATTAGCATCTCAACGATCTCACTGTCACCTGGAACATTCTCCCCCCGTTGTCATAGTAACCCTCCTCTCCCTGCTCACACTTCCTAATTCATCCCACCCCTCTCTGCATTGGACATACCTGCACCTCTATGCTCCTGCACACACAAACACATACACATAAATGGGCCACTTTGTGTGTATAATCAATACAAACTGTATTTTGTGTGTGTCTTGTCTGGGGCTGTTTTTTTTATTAAATTAGCTTTAGCATGCAATGATGATCCAGACGATAGAGTGCGTCCAACTTTGTGGGAACCGTTTGGGGAAGGCCATTTCCTGTTTCAACATCATGCACAAAGCAGGGTCAAGCCCCCAGGAAGAGAGCCGGGCTGTGAGGCAAATTTTCGTAGTGGCCAAACGGCGGTACTACAACTTCAATGTCCGTGACGTGATGCCCAAAAATACTTTTTCCCATAGACTTACATTGGGAAAGAGACGCTCGTAAATTAGCTTCCCAATACGAACACTTGAATACTAATCATTAGGTCTTTAAAAGTTCTAAAATGCACTAATAGCCGAATCCAGAGTTATATTCCTTCCTACAAACTGACGTTCCTTTGGCAAGTGTACACACAGTTAAATTCTCAGCAGTGCAGCCTGCACATTTTTGGAGGGCATTTTAACGTTTTCCTGAATTACTGTTGTGCAGAGAAGATAACTTTCAGAGATTGTTTACAGTAACCAGCTACCTAATTACATGGCGACATATTTTGACATCAATTTACATGCAGAACAGATATGCTATATCCATCCATCCATCCATCCATCCATCCATCCATCCATCCATCCATTCATTATCTGTAACCGCCTATCCTATTCAGGATGTCAGCTGGAGCCGATCCCAGCTGACATTGGGCAAAGAGTACACCCTGGACAGGTCGCTAGACTATCACAGGGCTGACACATAGAGACAGACAACCATTAACGCTCCAAATTCACACCTAGAGTCAACGGTTAATCTCAGCTGCATGTCTTTGGACTGTGGGAGGAAGCCGGAGAACCCAGAGAAAACCCATGCTAACACATGCAGAGAACATGCAAACTCCACACGGAAGAGCCCCACGCCGGGTTTGAGCCTGCGACCTGGTAGCAGGCGACAGTGCTAACCACTGCCCAGATTTGCTATATGATAATGTGTATTATTTAAATTAAATACAGGCAAATATACTTTACGTTGCCTTTTAGTTGATGTGTTTCCATTGGTGAAACAACTGCTTCTTTGTGGGAAGATGGATAGGCACCGAGTCCCCAAGTAGGAACTCCGACTTTGAGTGGCTTCCCATTGTACTTTTTTTAGTAGGTCAGAAATTTTCCAGTTCCGAGTTGTCTTGAACGCAGCATAGGTGTCCCAGGTCTATCAAATATGGGTATAATGTTTGGGCGTCTGCATACTTTTGGCCATATAGGCTAGTATATGAAATCCCATTGTGTTTTACTTGTGTGTGTGTGTTTGTCTGTACTATACAGAATGTGTGGTCCGGTATGCAGGTGTATCCACTTTATTTGATCCCTTCCTTCGCTCTGTGAGCTCCATGCAGCTCCAGGCATTAGGGAGCTGGAGTGTGCCGCTCAGTTATCATGACATTTTCGAGGCCACTGGGGTCAAAAGGTCGAAGGTGAGAGGCGACGATGTGTTCCTTGTTACTGGTTTCCCTGTTCATTAAGCCACTCTTAAAGTCTGTTCCACTGCACAAAACCGCTCCGACCCTTGACCCCTTACTGTAGGGTACGCGACGCCGCGGGCTGAGAGAGGGGGCTGCATCGCCATGACAACCAGTCGCTGTTCGTAGGTCAAGATTTATGGTCACTCTGATGCGCGCAGACACACGAAACTCTGCACATGCACATAAATCAGCGGTGCGAGGGCTAATGAACTATGGATCTTGAGTTTTTTTTTCATTCGGCCACATGTAAGCAAGTCACACACACACACACCTTCTCATTCAACCTCTTCACACACACACACACACACACACACACACACGATCTGACGGGCTTTGTTTGGCTCTTGTCGGTCACTCTCCATCTGCTGGTCAGATGATCAATGCTAATGCTTGTTGAGAGTCCTAATGACACACAGATCTATACGCAGATAGACTGCACGTTTGCTCTTGTGCTTGCTTGCTCACGTGTGTGTGTGTGTGTGTGTGTGTCTATGCACGTCGTGTGTGGGCATCCATGTGTGCATGTTTGTGCACATGAGCTAATGTTATTTGTGTTTAGAAATTGCAATCCTTTGATGAGGACAGGTCAGCGCTATTGTTATAAATGAGAGTAAGATTGCAGGGAGGTGACCTCTCCTACCTCACACACACACACAGAGACACACACGCGTATACACACATGCGCACGTGGCTGTTTGCACTATTGGCAAGTGGAATTAGTAAATGTATGAGCTACACAGAAACTCATTACAACACGATTAGAGACAAACCTCCCATTTAATCTCATTTAGAAAAGGGTGGTTGCCTGTCAAACACACTCACGCACACACACACACTAACTCACTTATGCGCATGCACATATACACACACACACACACACACAAGTTTGTACTCGCACAAAGTGCACCCTCTCTGTATGAATGGCAGCAGGGGTGTTTGTCTGACTCATAAAATGATAGCCTTATAATCATATGCTCACACCACTGTGTAAGTACAGTGTTTTAAGTCTTCTACATGCGTATAATCCCACTGTTTATATCACACCGCCGTTAAAAAACAGATTTCTCCACATGTGGCACTCCGACTC
>CAKAKR010059710.1:39021-49472 GCA_916700685.1 Adelosebastes latens
CCCCCCACCCCCTCTGTGCCGTTTGTCACCGTTCACAGCGTAAACTAGGTAAACCTCACCGTCTCAAAGCTGCAGCTCCAAACACTGTAGCACAAACTGACATAAATGCAAGCACAAAAATATGGGCGCACAAACACAAACACACACACTGGATGCTGACAGATGAGTTTTTATTTTTGGCTGTATATTCTCTCTGCTGGCAGTTCAGACACACACACGCACACATATATAAAGAAAATATGTATACACACACACACACACACACACACACACACACACATATACAGTGACCTTCTCTCTGCTGAGTAGGCAAAGAGTCAGGGGTCACTGCCTGCTGTCAGCCTGTCAGGGAGAGAAAGAGGCAGCAGAGGAAGAGCAAACGTGGTCGGAGGAATGCTCAGAATGGAGCTCCTCCGCCTCATCATTCAATAAAGACTAATGCAATCAGAGGCGGCCCATATCTGTCACAGTTAATGTTGGCTTGATAGAGTCGCAGCAATTTAAAATGCTCATGGTATAATGCATTTCCCTGTGCCTCTTACAGACTGATGATGCATCACATCACGCCTTGATGGCTCTTGTAGAAACAGATAACCTGCTCTGCAGCATGCTGAATGAGGCCTCCATTATGCCTGACCATTTTTTTTTTTTTTTTATCTTAATCGGCTACAAAGAAGTTTCATTCGGAAATCCATTTAGAAAACAAAAGTTACCTGAAGGTTCACTGCTCAATCTTTCAGAATTATTGCACGTAATTATATCCTCCGTTATGATTTCGTCAAGCAAAAGCGATGCTCCCACAAAGGCCGCAGAGGAGATCCGTCACTGTAGCGATCACTTTCTCACAATGGATTTTTTTTTTTTTCAAATGTGAATATATTCTCTGATTATGTTTGCTGCAAATTCTCCACGAGATCAAGTCTTATCATGAAAATGTTGTTTTATTCATAATACAACAAGACAAGTTAACCAATAACCAATATATTTTCATCTGGAAATTTTATTATGTTTTTTTAGGGCTTTCAAAGTTAACGCGATAATAACGTGTTAACACAAATTTGTTTAAACGCCACTAATTTCTTTAACACATTAACGCAACTTGCGATTTTTAGGTTGTAGCGGGCTCAGTTTCAAAGCTAGAAGATACTGGTATCATATGAAACTAAGAACTAATAAAACCTAAGGAATCCATTGGTACCAACCATGTCATACTAGCTTGTAGCGAAGGAGGCTAACTAACGCTCCAAACTTACACTAAATTTTGGCGAGGAAAAACTGGCATGGCCATTTTCAAAGGGGTCCCTTGACCTCTGAACTCAAGATTTGTGAATGAAAATGGGTTCTATGGGTACCCACGAGTCTCCCCTTTACAGACATGACCACTTAATGATAATCACATGCAGTTTGGGGTCAAGTCATAGTCAAGTCAGCACACTGACACACTGACAGCTGTTGTTGCCTGTTGGGCTGCAGTTTGCCATGTTATGATTTGAGCATATGTTTCATGCTAAATACAGTACCTGTGAGGGTTTCTGGACAATATTTGTCATTGTTTTGTATAGTTAATTGATTTCCAATAATAAATATATACATACATTTGCATAAAGCAGCATATTTGCAGATTCCGATGTTGATAAGAGTATTAAATACTTGACAAATCTCCCTTAAGGTACATTTTGAACAGATAATGTGTGATTAATTTGCGATTTAACCCAGTTAACTATGGACAGTCATGCGATTAATCGTGATTAAATATTTGAATCGATTGACAGCCCTAGTTTTTTTTTATGTCTGACTTTAAAGTAATAACAATTTTTTTTCCATACTTTCATTGTTATAATTTAATTTATTCATTTTTTTATTATTATTTTATTATTTTTATTTGTGAACCAATTGATCAAAGTATAAAATATTCCCTCGGATAATAGAGATGGTTGTCTTGATAATTGATCTAATGGAAATTGATTTGATGGAAGTGTTTTTTTTTCCTTGCTTGCTTGTTTGTTTCTTTCCTAAAAGCACTTGCTTTTGTTGTGTTGTAAAATTAGTATTTTAGTAGGTAAAGTATTAGTAATTGTAAATTCTCTGGCTGCCAATACAAAACAAAATAAAAAAAGAAAATGTTATTTTCTTAAAAGAAGACAAAACCATTTTCCAACATAAATCAATTTCTTGCAGGAATAATTTTCTTGGATTTAAATGTCATTTTTATTTATTCTAGTGCAGCGATGTGCTTCATTCTGTCTCCTAATGAGTTGATTTGTATTGGGAAGACGTTGAAACAATCACAATGAACATCTCACTGTATGCAATGCAAATTATTTGATCAATACTTCATTTCGCATTAACTTTTAATTTGTCATAGCCGTAAATTAATCCCTGCATGTAATGTTTTTACCTTTTCTTTGTGTATATTTCTCTACACTGAGAACGTGTTTCTACTAGAATTCTCCTTGGCGTTTTTCATTGCACATGGAAGAGATGGAAGAACGTTATTATTTGATAATGCCATTTGGTCCAAAAGGTCAGCCTGGCCCGGGGATGGGGGGAGAGGAGAGAGGAGAGAGAAGAGGGTGGAGGGAGTAGAGTTTGAGGGGGGTGAGGAGTGGTGGTGGTCAGTCCAATTGGAAACCAGGTGCTGATGTTGAGATAGTTTCCATAGTTACTCCTCCTCCTCCTCCCAGTCTCATTCTCCCCACTCCCCTCTGTCTAACACTCCCCTCACACATAAGAGCACAGATGAAAACATGTGCATGCCTGGTCTCCACGGTCAACCCGTTTCACTCTAATATCTGTTGCTCAAATCAATTTCAGCCTCCGTGTTCCAGCTATGTGGTCATATGCCGCGGATCAGCCAGTAAAGCTGCTTCTCTACCAGTGGAATACAATATATATACAGTATCTCATGGCACCAAACAGCCGGTACAGACTGTACAATCCACTGCAAACAGACAGAGATAAAAGCTGAACAAAAACAGGAGTGATGTATGTGTGTGCAGTTTGACTGCTACACGCCATTATGTGCCGCTCCATTCATCGTTTCTTTAGAGTGTATCTTGAATCAGCATCTCCGATCAGGTCAGGGCTGTTCTTTTTACAGGAGGCCCCAGCCTTCGGTTGCCAATACTACTCCTCCTCCTCCTCCTTCAGCTCCAGCACTCGATGAAGGTGAATGTTAGAGCAGAGTAAAAAGGAGTAAAGCAGATGTGCTGGCTAGTCAGACACGGGCATGTACAGATTGAGGGAGAGGGAGAGAGAGAAAAAAGAGCAGCAGCAGCAGCAGCTGGCCGAGGGAGCCCAGGGAGAGCACCTCTGAGCTGGGCTCGACACAGCTGGAGTCCCTCCCTGGGACAGGATGGAGAAAAAAAAAATCCCTGTGTGTGTGTGTGTTTGCTGATGATTTTGCATGTGTATATTTGAGAATATTTGTACATGTAGCATGGATGTAAATACACGAAATGGCCAAAAGTATATGGACATTCATTCCACCAATCTTGTTCCAAAACTATGGCATTAATATGCTGAGTCTCCATTTGTGCCCATTCAGCCGCAAGAGCTCTCAATTGGCGTCCCAGTTCATCCCAAAGATGGTGGTGTAGGTGGGGGGTTTAGGCTCTCCGCAGGCCATTTAAGGTCTTCCACACCAAACTGAGATAACCATTTCTTTATGGAAATTCACATGTGGGCATAGTAACATTGAAACAGTAAAGGGCCTTCCCCAAAACTGTCTAAAATATCATTGTATATGTTGTAAAATTAAGATTTCCCTTAACCCTCTGAGACCCACAATAGACCAGTTTTTGTCTTTTTTAGCGGGGTACAGGGGGTGTTTAGGGGGAGATAGCAGGTCAACAGTAGATGTCACATAGAAGTGGTGTACATCATCTGAAAGCTGAGAACCTGAAGATTAATTTGAGATGCAGCTCAGCACTGTGTGTCAAGTTCTTCTAGTCATAAATCAGAAATAAATATGAATTTATGAATTAATTATTTAATTAAAAGAAACTGTGAGAATGTATAAGGGCGTTATGATATAATACCCAATACCCAAATGAGCTTTATTCTATTGTTGTTTGTGAAACAGAAAATGAACCCATATACTCAGATCATCCCCCTGGGTGCTCTCTGGGTCAATCTATAACATCTAATTTCCCAATTCATTGTCTATGGAGCAGTTCCACACTTTATATGCTATGACATCCATCACAAATTTTAGTTTTAGCACTCTAGTTTTTGGATTTGGGAGAGAATTGTTCGTGTTTACTAATATTTTTTAGATCATATGAATAACATATATGAATTTTGAAAATGGGTGTAGTTCCCCTTTAATTGGAACTAAGGGGTCTTGCCTAAACCATGACCTATAGGCTACACAAGTCTGTCCATGTTTTTTTGGGCATTAAAGCTGAAGTAGGCGAGATTGGAGCAAATATGATTTAAAAAAAATATTTTTATAAAACGGTCGCTATATCGTGACAGTAGTATGTGAAACAGGTAACCTGAAAAAATCATGTGCCTCTGTGTCCACCGGTGTCTTCCAGTGCTCCTAATGGCATCTGCAAGATTTCACAGACCGGAGGAAAACAAGCAGTAAGAGCAGATCTGAGGTCTGCTGTCCATCTGCCGTCTATGAGAGCCGGCTGTCAATCACTCGCAAACTCCGACCAAACGATCAAACTAGGCAGCGCTGATCAAATATGAATCAATATTATGTTACGTTAATGCCTATTTCTCGCCTCAAATGTTTTCAGAATCATCTTGTAGTGCACGGTTTAGCTGTAAAATTAGAAAGTTTGTGACGCCGCCGCCATTGTAAAATCTGTTGAAGGAACGCCAAGTTGACCAGAGCACAGCCAATAGGAACGCTCTCTCAATGAAATGACCTGTGAGTGGTCAAAGTCTCCCGTCACGGGCTAGATTTTCTAAAGCCTGAAAACAGAGCCATGAGGAGGTGCAGAAGTCTAGTTTTCTCTCAGAACACTTGAATTACAATATGCTGAAAGGTTATTATGGCATTTTTGCCCAATGATGCCAAAAATATACTGCCTTCTGCAGGTTTTGAAGTGGCAGTAGGCAGTATATTTTTGGCATCATTGGGCAAAAATTCCATAATAACCTTTCAGCGTATTTCTGAGAGAAAACCAGACACCTGCACCTCCTCATGGCTCTGTTTTCAGGCTTTAAAAAATCTTTGGCCAATCACAGGTCATTTCAGAGAGAGAGAGAGAGTTCCTATTGGCTGTGCTCCGGCTGGTGGGCGGTGCTTGGTATTTCCTCAACAGATCTCAACATGGCTGCAAACTTTCTCATTTTACAGCTAAACAGTACACTACAAGATGTTTCTGAAAAAACATTTGAGGAGAGAAATAGGCATTACAGTAACAGAATATTGATTCATATTTGATCAGCGCTGCCTAGTTTGACCGTTTGATTATTATAGAATGGCTTTTCCAATCAGCTGAATTTTAGTCTTTTGTATGCTTGTGTGCTGAGGTGTATGTATGTGCATATGTAATTGTATGAATATGTATATGCTTGTTTCTTTATTTTCCCATTTATATTGTTTTTAATTTAATTATTTATGTTTCATTGTATTCTGCTGTCTATGATGTGAATTTCCTTGGAAAGCACTTTGTGCTTTGGGCTTGAAAAGTGCTCTACCAATAAAATTATTATTATTATTATTATTATTGATCGGCGAGTGATTGACAGCTGCTCAGAGAAGGAAAGGCTCCAGCTTGGCTATGATTGGTTGTTTTCCTCCGGTCTGTGAAATCTTGCAGATGCCATTAATGCAAACCATAACAACATGTGAGTGAAGAACAGAGCTAATTCACTGATTTTACAATCATTTACAATGTACAAGCCTCACATGTGCAGATCAGGTCCCAGAATGAAAAAAATACTGCATGAAACTGTTACTGATGATACTTTAGACAGTTGATCAGCAGTAAAGTGCTGTTTTTTAAGAATGTATTATAGTTCAGTTAAAAAACGGCCTATGAGCGTAATTTAACAGGTTTTCTTTTGTATTAACAGTAAAGCACTGTTTTTAGCAATAACAGGTTAATACTGTTGAACTCCTGCTGTAAATTAACAGCAATTGCTTACAGTGATATACACATACAGACAGACTAACAATATTAATAATTAAATTATACAATGAAATGTTTAGTCCGAAATTCAAAGAAAGAGACATGACATTTAATGTATTTCACTTATCTAACAAAGAAAACAAAGAAAATAAAAGATAAGACAAAATAAATAAATACCTCAAAGAAGAAGAACAAAAAAAAACACAACAACACACAACAATTTCAACAACAGCACTAAGCAACACACAGCAGTTTCAATTTGACTGTGCCCCTAGTCGTCAAAGAAACTGATGGTGTCATTCTTATTGATTAGGCCAGAAGTTTTTAATCTGTTTTCAGCCAAGGACCCCTTACAAGATAGAGAATACTGTAATAATAATAATAATAATAATCTTTATTTGTATAGCACCTTTCTAAACATAGTTTCAAAGTGCTTGCACGGATACAATGAAATACAGACAAAATAAAAACAACAATAAAAGAACAAAACATAAAGACCAAATAATGAGAAAACTAAAACCCGTAACCAGTGGTATCAAAACAATAAGTTACTACACATAAGCCAAAAGAGGACAATATAAGGTGTAGGAAAAGGTGCACCAAGCTGTTGCCTTACGGAGTTAAAAAAAAAAGCCTTTTTATAAAAATGGGTTTTTAAAAGACATTTAAAATTGGTAGTAGAGCTAGTAAACCGGGGACCCCTTCATCTATATCCCTGGAATAATTTCACACAGTCTATTTTTTACATTTCCATCTTCTTAGTCATGTGAAAGAACAAAACAAGAGAAATATATTAGAAATTAAACATGTATTAAACATATTTGCAGATTCTAAGAGTTATAGATTTGTTAGATTAGAACTTAATCTATGAACGATTATATTGTAGATTTATAGCTGTAGTAGTAGAATTGGAGAAAAAAAAAGTTATTTTTATAAAACGGTCACCATATGCTGACAGTAGTATACGAGACAGGTAATCTGAAAAAAAAATAATGTGCCTCTGTGTCCTCCGGTGCTCCAAACGGCATCTGCAAGATTTCACAGAGCGGAGGTAAACAACCAATCAGAGCCGAGGTGGAGCGTTGCCGTCTCTGAGCAACTGACAATCACTCACGAACTCCGATCAAAAAGTCAAACTAGGCAGCGCTGATCAAATATGAATCAATATTCTGTTACTGTTATGCCTATTTCTCACCTGAAATGTTTTCAGAAACATCTTGTAGTGTACTGTTTAGCTGTAAAATGTGAAAGTTTTTGACCCCGCAGCCATGTTGAGATCAGTTGAGGAAATACCAAGCACCGCCCACCAGCCGGAGCACAGCCAATAGGAAGTTTTCTCTCAGAACACTTGAATCACAATATGCTGAAAGGTTATTATGGAATTTTTACCCAATGATGCCAAAAACATTCTTCCTACTGCAGGTTTAAAAAGTAAAATATTATTCGTTGGACTATGAAACCTTTTGTAAAAAACAAGAAATATAAGTTATATTATGATAATTTAAATTAACGAATCTGAAAACTTTTCACGGACCACACTTTGAGAATCACTCGATTCGGCTACCATCAGCTTCAGGAAATGTATCAATTTTGTAAGTTAAATGTGACACCAGAGTTGAAAATAATGTGTGCTGCATTTTTCCACATTTTACTTTTTTTGTGATTTCAATTAAAAAACAAAATACAGCTATAAAATTGGGCTACCTGCTAGTTGAAAGTGGGAAAAAAAACTAGGGATGCACCGATACCGGATCAGATATCAGGCCGATGCTGACTCAAATAGCTGGATTGGGTATCGGTGACAATGGGGCCGATATATTCAATTCAATCCTAGGTTTATATACTTTATACATTATATACTGGCATTTTAATTCCTGTTTATGTTGCTGCATTAAAAAGGTTTACACTTGAAGGGTAATTCCTGTTAATTTTCAAGATTTTTTGCCAAGCTGCTAGGGTATGATTTATTATTTTAATAATAAATATCAATTCAGTAAATTAATATCTATGTATTAATTTGTTACATTTTGTTTTACAAAGTTAAGAAAGTAATGTTTAAGTCAAGCCCGATGTTGCCTTACACATAAAAGAATGATCCCAGTCTCTTCCACACAGTGAGGCATACAGCTTATCGATTAAACGATGGTGTTGGATCGTACTCGGTATCGGATGATACCCAAAGCCCAGGTAATGCTATTGGTATCGGGATTGAAAAAGTTGGATCGGTGCATCCCTAGAAAAAAACAACATTTAAAATACATGTACATACGTGGAGATAGGCTACTGTAACACACACAGCCAACACATAAACATTTGTCAACATGTAGATTCATATCACTGTTGTACTTCCTCTCAAAAAAGGACATGATTTGGCAGTATCAACAATGACGAGTTTCTGATTCAGCTTCCAGAAAACAGTTTTCACTTTTCACATTTTTTCTTTAAAATATTTTTTTTCTTTTTTTTCTTTAGAAAAATGGTAAACAAGAACTTGAACTGAAACAAGAACTTGCATTTAGAGTGGTCACTGGGGGTCAGAATATGTTTTTGAAAGGTTTCATATAAGACTGACGTCTTTTTTTTTTATCGGAGTAATGTTGTCGTTTTGTCTGGGTGTCTACTTGACAACTTTAAAATCCCACTTTTCCAATCAGTTTTAGTTCAGAAACTAACTGAAAGCCATAAATAACTGATCATACATCATGCACTATCCATCCATCCTCAATTACAGTACAATGTAAAAACAAAACTATTAGGACCAATGTACAGTAGTTTATCAATACTCCATTTCCATTTCTGAGGAACTAATGACTTTCAAGACAAGACAAGAGAGCACTCAACCAATATTAGCAGCCTATTTCTGGATAATGCCACTCAGTTTATGAAAAATAGCCGGTATTACATATTCAACGACTCATATCTCCACTCAGGCGTTCACAGGCCTTTAAGAAATCAAAGTAAATCTCTGCCAGGATGCTGAAAGTGAAGATACATTTTGAAATAGCACTTAAATTCTGCGAAGAAATTACTAATATTTAGACAAATGTAATCATACAGCTTGTTAAGTCATAGTAAGGTGAGGTTAAGAATTGTGTTTTCAGGATCTATTAGCATTTTTTCATTAAAGGGAGCTCCAGATGCTTCATCAGCAAAGGCTGGATAAGAGAGCACGATGTGTTTCTTATTATTTCATGCCTACAGTACTGATGAATGCAAGCTCTTGAGGAGAGGCAGCATCCTGCATATTGTGGAAATACACCAGTATAAATGCTCATTATACTTGTGGCACGTAAGCAGCGTTGACAAGTAACTAAGTACATTTACTCAAGTATTTGTACTTTACTTGAGTATTTCCATTTTACACTTCTAAGGCAAATATTGTACTTTTGTTTATTGTACTACATTTATCTCTCAGCTTTAGTGACTAGTTGCTGTGGAGATCATATTATTAATACAGAATATCAACAGAATGTACAGTATTACACTGCTCAAAAAAGTTAAGGGAACACTTAAATCACACATCAGATCTTGATGAACGAATTATTCAAGTTGAAAATCCTGACTGATGTACATTGTATAATTTGTTGAGAACAAAATGACATAACAATGGTCAATGGAAACCAAAATCATCAACCCATTGAGGGCTGGATCCAAAATCACAGCGAAAATCAAAGAAAAATAATTTATATCACAGTCTGTATATGTAGATTTCATCACGGCAACTGATAATGTGACTCAGTAGTGTGGATGGCCCCCGCGTGCATGCACTCCCGACAACATCTGGGCATGCTCCTGATGAGTCGGCGGATGGTGTCCTGGGGGATCTCCTTCCAGACCAGGATCAGGGCATCAGTGAGCTCCTGGACAGTATGTGGCAGCACTTGGCACCGTCAGATGCACCGATACATAACGTCCCATAGGTGCTCAATTGGATTTAGATCAGGGGAATGTGAGGGCCAGTCGATGGCATCGATGCCTTCGTCATCCAGGGACTGCCTACACACTCTGGCCACATGAGGCCGGGCATTGTCCTGCACCAGGAGGAACCCGGGTCCCACTGCACCAGCGTAAGGTCTGACAATCGCTCTGAGGATTTCATCCCGGTACCTAACAGCAGTCAGCGTACCATTGGCTATGACATGGAGGTCTGTGCGACCCTCCAAGGATATAGCTGTGAGCAAAGGTCCCACTAGAGGACGTCGGTCCCTCATACCACCCTCATGGAGTCTGTTTCTGACAGTTTGGTCAGAAACATGCACACCAGTAGCCTGCTGGAGGTCATTTTGTAGGGCTCTGGCAGTGCTCCTCCTGTTCCTCCTCGCACAAAGGAGCAGATACCGGTCCTGCTGCTGGGTT
>CAKAKR010059711.1:0-13567 GCA_916700685.1 Adelosebastes latens
CCTCCAGTGTTGCTGTCCTGCCTTGGCGTCGGATCACAGACCTCGCTCTCTTCCACATCCATCAGGCTCTGGAAGGAGGCCATCTTCTGCCTCAGCGTTGAGGCGACCCGGGGAGGGAAGGGGCTACTTCTGACAGGCTGAGAGTTGAGACAGCAAAAACAAACATATCTGCTGGGTGATGCAGTTTGACAGAGCATAGACTTCTGAAATTACAGTTACTGAGCAGCAGCACGTCTATCACATACTACTTCCACACACACACAATCCAGGAGTATTACTTTTAGTAGTTTACTGAGCTGTGCATCATCTAACAGTAAGTCCCATGCTTCGGGATATTCTGTCATTACTATTCACACACGAGAGTAAAATAATACTTTCCTCCAAGCAAGGAATTCAACCCCAAACTGATCTCTTTACTATCAGAGTCACAACCTGCAGAATTGGTAGTTTTCCTGGTGGAAATTAGTGCCAAAAGTCGATAGAAACTTCTTAAACCTCTTCTGCAGCATAAGGTATTTCTCCTCTGTCCATTACATGCTCACTGTGTTCCAAACATGTATACAGTTTGCCAACATATGGCTAAATGCATAGCTTTCATTTGAGTCCTTAGCACAAGCCATTTGTGTGAGCAGACTCATGCCACTGGCTTCACCGGTCAGAAACATGTTAGGGCGCTGTCACAAGCCAACATTTAGTCCATTTTAATCGAACTCTGGTGTGGTTTGTTTGGGCAGTTGTGAATGCAGTAATCGTACTCTGGTGCGGACCAAACAACCGGTACGAGATCGCTTGTGAGAGGTGGTCTTGGACAGGTTCCAAGCGAACCGAAACGCAGGCTGCCTGTGCTGAGATGGACACAGGTAAACGACAAGTTAACATGAGTAGGATAGGACTGACTTATGTTTGCTTGACATCTGGGCCAAAGAGAACATACAGAATATGCTAAATAAAGTCCACAAAAATAGTGACGTCTATAAAGTAAATTAAGATAAACTGGAGGAGAGGGGATTCGTGTGCACAGTAGATCCATACCGAGGATACACACACACATACAGTATGTGTGCGTATATATACACCGATCAGCCATAACATTATGACAGCATGGGCACCCTGACTGGTCTGCGGCTACGCAGCCCCATAGGCAACAAACCGCGATGCACTGTGTGTTCTGACACCTTTCTATCGGAACCAGCATTAACTTTTACATCAATTTGAGCTCCAGTAGCTCTTCTATTGGATCGGACAACACGGGCCAGCCTTCGCTCCCCACGTGCATCAATGAGCCCTGGGTCTGACCCTGTTCCTTCCTTGGACCACTTTTGGTAGGTCCTGACCACTGCAGACCGGGAACATCCCACAAGAGCTGCAGTTCTGGAGATGCTCTGACCCAGTCGTCTAGCCATCACAATTTGGCCCTCGTCAAAGTCGCTCACATCCTTACGCTTGCCCACTTTTTCTGCCTCCAACACAAAGGTCAAAGTTCAAAATGTTCACTTGCAGTCTAATATATCCCACCCACTGCCAGGTTCCATTGTAACGAGATAATCAATGTTATTCACTTCACCCGTCAGTGGTCTTAATGTTATGGCTGATCGGTGTATACATACACGCCCCTCAGAAAATTATCTTTTTTATTTGGTACGCTTTAATTTGTGCGCTGTGAAACTGAACCAGACTAAATAGAAAACGAACCAAAAGTGCTTGTGAAAGCGCCCTTAAACAATGAGTGAGCTAAGATAGAAATATTATGGAAGCTGTGTATTGAAAAGCTTAATCCTAAATTGCTTTGTCATATAGATTTCAGCTAAATTCATATGCGTAATTAAAAAGCATTGTGTGTTTCTCAACTGATCATAACTGAGAACATGCTGAAACAAACAATCCTTTAACAGCATCAGACAACATTAATAATTCAGACTCAGAGATTGTCTATTGTTAGTTCAACACTAAAAGACGTTTTAAAAGACTGAAGCATATTTTGGGACATACTGAGAATAAGGATGGACAGCAGAGAAGGGTAAATGGATGTTGTTATGGAGTCAATATATTTGGGTCATCCAAAGAAGCCAGGGAGGGCCCAGCTTTCTTGAAAGCAATACCCATTCTTTTCATTGATCAATACTGACTGTTCTATTGTATTGATTGTAATATCTACTTAAACAATGACCATATAAGATAACTAAACATGCAATGAGATTGTAGCAGATAAGCAATCATTTTCTTTCTGATATTTCAGCATATTATTTCATATCAGA
Organism: Adelosebastes latens; assembly: GCA_916700685.1. NCBI lineage: Eukaryota > Metazoa > Chordata > Actinopteri > Perciformes > Sebastidae > Adelosebastes > Adelosebastes latens. The sequence continues at coordinate 2,256 of CAKAKR010059711.1, forward strand.
CCACGTCAATGCATTGGCCTGGCTCTACTTTGTATTGTTTGATATTTCTGTGGGTGTATAGTTTAAGCTTCAACTGTAGGGCTGTCAAAGTTAACGAGATAATAACGTGTTAACGCCACAAATTTATTTAACGCATTAACACAACTTGCGATTTTTAGGTTGTAGCGGGCTCAGTTTTAAAGCTAGAGTGAATATACTGGTATCATATGGAAAGTTAAACTAGAAAACCTAAGGAATCCATTGGTACCATACTAGCTTGTCGTGAAGGAGGATAAATAACGCTCCAAACTTACGCTGAATGTTGCCGAGGAAAAACTGACATGGTCATTTTTCAAAGGGGTCCCTTGACATGAAAATGGGTTCTATGGGTACCCACGAGTCTCCCCTTTACAGACATGCCTATTTATGATAATCACATGCAGTTTGGGGTAAGTCATAGTCAAGTCAGCACACTGACACACTGACAGCTGTTGTTGCCTGTTGGGCTGCAGTTTGCCATGTTATGATTTGAGCATATTTTTTATGATAAATGCAGTACCTGTGAGGGTTTCTGGACAATATTTTTCACTGTTTTGTGTTGTTATTTGATTTCCAATAATAAATATATACATTCATTTGCACAAAGCAAGCATATTTGCCCACTCCCATGTTGATAAGAGTATTAAATACTTGACAAATCTCCCTTTAAGGTACATTTTGAACAGATATGTTCATGGCATCTGCAAGATTTCACAGACCGGAGGAAAACAACCGAGCATAGCTGATCTGAAGTCTGTCGTCCAGCTGCCGTCTATGAGAGCAGGCTGTCAATCACTCACAAACTCAGATCAAACGGTCAAACTAGGCAGCGCTGATCAAATATGAATTAAGATTCTGTTACTGTAATGCCTATTTCTCGCCTCAAATGTTTTCAAAACATCTTGTAGCGCACGGTTTAGCTGTAAAATGAGAAAGTTTGTGAGCCGACAGCCATATTGAAGTCTTCCATCACGGGCTAGATTTTCTAAAGCCTGAAAACAGAGCCATGAGGAGGTGCAAAAGTCTAGTTTTCTCTCAGAGCACTTGAATTACAATATGCTGAAAGGTTATAATGGGATTTTTGCCCAATGATGCCAAAACATTTCTGCCTACTAAATCTTTAACTATGGACAGTCACGCGATTTAATTATTTAGTCGATTGACAGCCCTATTCAATTGTTTTCTTTTGATTTCATAACATTATTTTAAAGTGTGTGTACCAAAAGCTCTGTGCACTATGTTACATGGCTGAGGCTGTGAAAAGTTCTGTATGTACATTTAAGTTATCTTCTTATAATAATACACTGTATATAACATAAGCTAATTCTAATCTACACGTGTGGCAGAATGTGTTCTAATGCAGTGTTTCTGCTACATTCACATGTGGTGGGCCACCAAGCTTGAATTTTAAGTGCCACAGCAATCAATCCACTGTATACTGCTTTATTTAACAGCATTTGCCAGAAGTCATTCTGTCATTCAAACGGCGCTGTCACAGCGGGAGCTTAGACAAGTCGGACGCGATAGCCTGTCTGCCCTCAGGTCAGGATATGGTAATCATTTTATTGTAGCTGACGTGAAGTTCTACAACAAGTACTTGCAGGGGGCTCTTTCACACGAAGCAAATTACTCTTTTTATTAATTATTATCAAACATGTGTTGCAGACAGAGGGGGAAGCCAGTACACGCTTCACTGTATGCCTATATGCGAAATTAATGTGTGTGGATTTGGTGCCAGATCCGATGGGCTAATCTCCTGATGAGCTCAACTCATCTGTAAGCACCTTTTGAAGCTGGAGAGAATTAGCCAGAACAAGTTAAGTTGACAGCAAGTTCTATATCAGAGCGCACATACTGTTTGTGAATATGTACTGTAGACGTGCAACACCATGTATGTACAACTATGAGTAGTTGTGGCAGTCCTTGTGTGCATCTGATAAAGAAAAATGGTACAGAAACTTTCTGTACAGAAAGTATGCCATGCAGTATCAGTAATATATGTCAGCTTCAATATTGATAACAGAGAACCAACCAAAAGGCAGACTATAATCTGCCTCACACTCCAATATGATGTGACAGGGGGGGCAAGATTTGCTCAACTGTATCCCGAGAAGGATCTCACCTCTGGAGTTTGGAAGGTTGGTGGAGTCTTCGTCCTCTGTTGTGCCATGAAGCGGATGAGGGAGTTTGTCTCTGGGGAGCCCCGGACACCGACGTTGGACCTCCGCCTTGCCTTTATCTGTGCTAGACGAGACTTATCTAGAGCAAGGGGTAGAAGAATGCCACTTCAGTAACACTTGATTGGTACCATAAGCCCTGTTTCCACCGTAGGAACTTTCCCCCGGAACTAAGAACCTTTTGAGGAACTCATTGCGTTTCGATGGCAGGGAGGACCAGGGACTAAATTAAGTTCCAGGGACATTTAATGGGTCCTTTTTACCCCCAAAAAAGCCCTGGTCAGGGAGTAGCACTTTCTGAAAGTACCACTTTCAGGGTGGGGATGGCAGGGATGACCGTCGCAGAATGGTAAAACACACACACACACACACACAGCACCGCTGCTTCAACTCGTGTAGTGCTTCATTCATAAACAATGTTTATGTTTATACGATGTTTAATTGTTTGATATCGTTGAAAGTAAAGTTAGGCTCTACTGTCGGCCTCCTGACTCATTAAAAAACAAGAAAAAGAAAGAAAAAGAGAGAGATCGTGAGGGCGAGCGGTAACGTTACAAGAGGGAGACATCAAGGTGGTGCTGTGAATGAGAGAAAAACTGTTATTTTCTCATTGTTTCACGGCGGTTACATACTGAAGCACAGATAAATAACCATCAAACACTCAACAGATGATTTACTGTGGAGACAGACGCTCTTAGTTTTATTTTCCTCTGCTGCATTTCATTCATTACATCCAACGTGCATTAGTAAATATTATGCATCAGTGAATATTATGCAGCAGTAAATATTGTCGCAGTGAAACATAACCTAACGTTTATTTTTTTCCAACGTGTTTTTTAGATGAAACAGGCAGACCACTGAACTGCAGGCTGCAGAGTGTGTTTGCTGTGACCACCAGCAGCCCTCGTCTCATGTCATGTTGCTTTTTCATACGTCAGCGGACTAATTTGCCTATTCTTCACAAGTCTTTAGACCACGGTGGAAACGCAGACAACAGTGGGCTGAAGGAACCTTTAAGTTCCTTGAAAAGTAGTTCCAGAGATGAAACTAACTTGGTGGAAACCCGGCTATATACGGGAAATACAAACTTCCCGTTGATGTATATTAACCTCTGATTTTATGCATCTGTGGTGCTGAAGAGTGCATCTGTTACTGCTTTGGTCACATACACATGACTGTAGTATGATTTAACATACACGTTTCTTTTTGGATAGTTTAAATCCTACAGTAAGTATACAGCATTTCACGTGGTGGCTGAGCACGGCCGAATGAATACAAAGTAAACATTTCTGTCTAGGGAAGGAAATAGAATCAAATAAAGACCAGTCCTCTCACCTTTGCTATTTGATGATGCTGGAGTAAAACTCTGGACAGAGATGCCGAACTGACAAGGTGTGAGCTCGGAGAAATTCAGGGGAGCTGAGATGTCATTTAAAACTGGAGGGGAGTCCTCTTCTGAGGGGGACAACATTTTCTCCTTCTGACCTCCCTCGGTGCTAGCAGTGTTCATCTCCACGGTAGCCATCTGCAGAGACAAATTGAATAACGTTACATCTTGTAATTCAAGAACAGCTGAACCACAAGAACACGTAGAGTGTCAACAGTATTTACTGGTGGAAACTTAAGATGGATGATGATGGCTGATGGCTCTATCTAGTCGGCGTGGAGAGGTGGTCGTGTTGCTCTGGCTCTATCTATCTGGCGTGGAGAGGAGGTTGTGTTGCTCGGGCTCTATCTATCTGGCGTGGACAGGAGGTTGTGTTACTCTGGCTCTATCTATCTGGCGTGGAGAGGAGGTCGTGCTGCTAAGACTCTATCTGGTTGGCGTGGAGAGGAGGTCGTGTCGCTCTGGCTCTACCGGTTTGGCGTGGAGAGGAGGTTGTGATGCTCTGGCTCTATCTATCTGGTTGGCGTGGAGAGGAGGTTGTGTTGCTCTGGCTCTATCTGTTTGGCGACGCCTGGAAGCTGCTTGACATCCTTCTGGATCCACCTCCTACATATGTTCACATTACATGTATTATTTTTTGTCATATGGATTGTCTATGTTGTATTTTCATGATGTTGTTACTCTGTACACACGACATCTATTGCACGTCTGTCCATCCTGGAAGGGGGATCCCTCCTCTGTTGCTCTTCCTGAGGTTTCTAACATTTTGTTCCCTGTTAAAAGGGTTTTTTTGGTTAAGTTTTTCCTTATCCGATGAGAGGGTCGTACTGTAAAGGTCAGAGGGTGTCGTATCCTGGCAAATTTGTGATTTTGGGCTATACAAATAAGATTGACTTGACAGCAGGGGGCTAGTAGTTAACCTGTATTTCATTAATATTTTGTTCCTGTCAGTCTCATGCTTGTAGGCCATGACAGCTGACAATATGAATCAAACATTTCTTTCGACTTCATGCCTCGATCCATGTTCCACTGACTTTAGGAGGATGCTAACATAGTTAGCTGAATACCCCGGTAGGTGACAAAACAACATACACTAGCTAACGCTACGTTAGCATGTGCTGCATAATAGATGCGCTTATTGAATGATAATTAACTGAATGGTACAGTTCAACGTTAAACACAGCCACATAAACAACTAGACCTCTACTGGGGACATAACGATGTTATCACCGACTATCTGGGAACATTAACACGAGCAGCAACGTAAATGTAGTTTAAGGCCAGTTAGTCAGGACCTCTTCAACCGGGACGTTAGCAGCTAACAGTAGCTAACAGTAGTGTTGTAGTAGTGACAGCAAGTAACACACTTACCTTGTACATATAATAATAGGTGTGTATCCTGTTTAAAATATATATAAAAACACAGGTATGGACTATTGTGTCATTAAAAGAGACACTAACATCTCAATACATCTCAATAGATGTTCCTATAAAGTATAAAGGATAAACAGAGAGCAGACTCAGAGGATTCAAATTCCGCTCCACGACAGAGCCAATGGCTGCGTGCGGATCCCTCCGCGAAAAAGTAAATCAACGCTTGTAAACAAACACTTATACAACTTCAAAAACACGCGGTGTATTGTGTAGTCTTGTTTACAAATGGTAAATATGAATAACAACGACACGGCATTGTTAAAAATGTCGATACTGACTGACAAGGTGTATCGTTTGGAGGAACTAACTTCCGTATTTTTAAGAGCTTGAAAGGAACCAGAACTCGTTTAATATGAATTGGCCAATAGAAATGCCAGACAAGATACCACGTGACCTCCGGAAGCCAAAGCAGGATAGATAGATAGATAGATAGATAGATAGATGGATTATATAAATAAATAAATAGATAGATAGATAGATAGATGGATAGATAGATAGATAGATAGAAAACAAATTAGGAATAAATAAATAAATATATATATATATATATATATATATATATATCAATGAGCATTTGTGATAAAAAACAGTTCCCCATTAATTTAAATTGAAAGTGAGCAAACACTGATCCATGGCTCAGATTCATGTTAGCAACAAGCATGCAAAATCAATCATTTTTATGTTAGGGGATAAAATAAAATGCAACTTTTTTTCCCAGTGATCCAGCTGGACTGTAAATTGCTCCCTCGACTGTAGGACCCCATCTGCTGTTGGCTGTCTTGAAACCAGACAGCTGGAGCTCGACTGCATCCTTCTCTCAGTCTGTTGGTTCACAGCTGACCTGATGTTCAAAGTTAAAACTCCCCCAATCTGTCAGCCAGACAGGTAGCTATCAGCATTTTCTTGTTGGAGGTTATATAGTGTGGCATACTGCATTGTACTTATTCCTTTTAACTCACATAATAGAGCTGTGGGTTTTGGGGAACCAGAGCAGGGGAACAGTTGGCCTTCTTTGTGTCCATTCACTTGCTTTTCTTTTTGTTTTTTAATGGTGAAGTTGTGGTAAATTAAAAAAAAAGTGAATAAGCTTCCAGCATAAACCAAAATGAACGGCACTTTAAGAAAATCAGTTGATAATTTATTCAACCATAAATTTCCATATTTTCATGTGGTTCAGAACAGTTTGACATAACTTACAGCAAACTCAAAAATCAATAAGCCCAAACAGGTGGGTGAACTGCGGTCGAATCTTGAAAAGCTCAGTAAAGCCTACCCACCCACACCAGTCACAATCACACACAGAGTTCCTTCTTTTGTGAGGTTTCGGAGTCTGAGGCGCAGCTGAGTACACTGAGATCAGATGCAACTGTGAGCCTCTTTCCACAGCTGGGACTGTGGACCACATGAAGCATGTGGCTTCTTCTGTTGACACCAGGCAAGGCTGTGCAAGTCGATGGAAGCTTGATTGTTGTTGTTCTTGTGCAGCACAGGCGGGGGGGAATGAAACAACTCTAGACATATACAGGTGATATAAGCCTATGTGTTTGTGTAGAGAAATAATATAGAAATATTTTTGAGAAAATAGAATGACCAACACAATGATACATGGAGCTTTGGAAAACTACAAAGAAGAATCAACCTGTATATTTGCTAATCGTCCCCATACTAATCCTAAAATTCTGGGTTGTGGGTTTTGATGTTTCTACAGGATCTTTAAAGGTGCACTGTGTAGGATCTGGCGGCATCTAGCGGTGAGGTTGCAGATTGCAACCAACTGAAGCCTTTCCCGTGTGCCAGGCACCCGAAAATGTGAAAACGTGAATGGCCCTATCGAGAGCCAGTGTTTGGTTTGTCAATTCTGGGCTACTGTAGAAACATGGCAGCCGACTCCATGAAGAGGACCCACTCCCAGATATAAACGGCTCATTCTAAGGCAACGACAACACGATTCATATTTTCAGGTGATGATACACTAAAGAATGCATACTCCTTAATATTCCATTTCTGCCAATAGATCCCCCTAAATGTTAGACACTGTTCCTTTAAGGTGTATATTAAAGCTGAAGTAGGCGAGATTGGAGCAAATATGATTAAAAAAGTTATTTTTATAAAACGGTCGCTATATCATGACAGTAGTGCATGAAACAGGTAACCTGAAAAAAATCATGAGCCTCTGTGTCCTCCGGTGCTCCTAACGGCATCTGCAAGATTTCACAGACTGGAGGAAAACAAGCAGTAAGAGCTGATCTGAGGTCCGCTGTCCATCTGTTGTCTTTCAGAGCCGACTGTCAACCACTCGCGAACTCGGACCAAACGGTCAAACTAGGCAGCACTGATCAAATATGAATGTTTTCAGAATCATCTTGTAGTGCACGGTTTAGCTGTAAAATGAGAAAGTTTGTGACGCCGCCGCCATCGTGAAATCTGGTGAAGGAATGCCAAGTTCCGGTCACATGACCGGAGAACAGCCAATAGGAACGCTGTCTCTCTGAAATGACCTGTGATTGGTCAAAGTCTCCCTTCACGGGCAAGATTTTCTAAAGGCTGAAAACAGAGCCATGAGGAGGTGCAGAAGTTTAGTTTTCTCTCAGAACACTTGAATTACAATATGCTGAAAGGTTATTATGGAATTTTTGCCCAATGATGTCAAAAATATACTGCCTACTGCCACTTTAAGGTGTATATTAATGAGTCAAGGCTTTAATTTTGTCACAATAGATATATTTCAACTTATTCAATTATTCAACTGACTAACATTGTCATCATTTAACAGTATCATCATAGAAGTGGATATTGTTACAGTATTTTTCATATAAGACAGGGATTGTGTGGAATTGTTGATGTCTCTGTTCTTTGTTTGTATTTTACTACCACCACTGTGAGTGGCAGAAGCACCCAGAACCCGGCACTTTTAGCAATTTATTTCCACTTCTCTGCTCGCTTGTGTCTTATGGAGTCAGCCTATCGTTGGTTACTATGACAATGAATAAAGATCAGCCTCACACCAGTTTGTAATCCTATTTGTGTGCTTATTTTCCTCCCACACACGAATATGTGGATGTACATATTTTTGGTCCGAAACATAAATGCATAAGTACCACTTGAGGTACAAGTACCCCCGGTTGGGAATCATTGGTTTAAATCACTTAAAATATATAAACACTGTCCAATTTCTACCTACATGTCGTTTCCTAAACATGTGTTGAAGGAGAACTCCAGTGATTTAGTGTTGCTCTTCCATAATGATAATTAATAATGTTTACTAATTATTAGTAATGTTCTTATTTCTGTTGTTTCATTATTAGTTTGTGTAATATGAAATCATTTGTTTATAAATTCTATATTGTATCATAGCTGATAAGAGTAACAAAGTATTTAGTTTATTGTTGTACACATTATAAGATTGTATATACTATATTAAGTATTTGTTAATAACTACCAAATGATTTGTAAACCTTTAAGAAATTGTTTGTAAAAAATATATAAACATTACATGAGATAGATGGACCAGGAACCAATTATTAACCATTGACAAAGTATTAACTATCTATTTAAATAATGTTTATAGATGCTTTAAAAGTAGTTATTAACCATTAACAAAGTGTTACAAATATCTATGTAATGTTTATAGATGTTTTACAAACAATTTCTTTAAGGTTTACAAAAAATATCATAATCATTAACAAATACTTACATATATAGTATATCAAATGTTATAATGTGTGCAGCAATAAACTGTTAAAATAACATAAATTATAGCATTACTAATAATTAGTAAACAATATTAATTATAAAATTTGTTAACAGTAAAATAACTATGAACTAAGTTTAATTAAAGCTTCAGTAGGCAGTATATTTTTGGCATCATTGGGCAAAAATTCCATAATAACCTTTCAGCATATTGTAATTCAAGTGTTCTTAGAGATAACTAGACTTCTGCACCTCCTCATGGCTCTGTTTTCAGGCTTTAAAAAATCTAGTCCGTGACGGGAGACTTTGACCAATCACAGGTCATTTCATTGAGAGAGCGTTCCTATTGGCTGTGCTCCAGTCATGTGACCGGAACTTGGCGTTCCTTCACCAGATTTCACAATGTCGGCGGCGTCACAAACTTTCTCATTTTACAGCTAAACCGTGCACTACAAGATGATTCTGAAAACATCTGAGGAGAGAAATAGGCATTAACGTAACATAATATTGATTCATATTTGATCAGCGGTGCGTAGTTTGACCGTTTGGGCGGAGTTTGCGAGTGATTGACAGCCGGCTCTCATAGACGGCAGATGGACAGCAGACCTCAGATCAGCTCTTACTGCTTGTTTTCCTCCGGTCTGTGAAATCCTGCAAGTGCCGTTTGGGGCACCAGAGGATACACCGGAGGACACCAGAGGAAACAAAGGCACATGATTTTTTTCAGGTTACCTGTTTCATGTGTTACTGTCACGATATAGCGACTGTTTTATAGAAATAACTTTTTTTAATCATATTTGCTCCAATCTCGCCTACTTCAGCTTTAACTATCAATTTACCATTTATAAATGATGGTTATTATAAAGTGTTACACACTTTACCAACGTGGTTATTTTAAGCCAAAACACAATCTTTTCCCCTAAACTGAAGTGGCTTTGTTGCCTAAACTTAAACTAGCTGTTTTGTTTGTGTTCAAATCATTCAGTTTACGTGTTAGGACGTATGGTTTTTAAGTTTCGCTTTAACTTTTACAACGTAGTAGTGTAGCAGACTCCTACTGACCCACATCTATGAGGCTTATAACGACTGATAACACACATTTAATGAGCTGATAACAGTCGAATCGGGATGTCATATAAATGAAGCTAGACACTGGATTCTACATTTCCAAATTTCCCATAATGCAACCCAATAGCTTCTTTTTGTTTGACCAAACACACACTCTATGCCCCCAAGTTTGTAATGGAAGCCTTCTGTTATAAACTTGTAGTCTCCAAGCCCAAGCTGAGATAACTCTGATGACATATGACATCATCAGGGTCATTTTCTCAGGCTTGACAAAGCTTCTCCAGAGCCACACAAAACAACATAGTGCTATTTTCACAGGCTGAGTAGTACTTCCTATGACTAGTACAATGATCTATATGTGTAAAATTGATGTTTAACAAACAAAAACCACACACCTCGAGTATATCTCTATTTTTATTTGTGTATATATACACATATAAAAAATAAGGACATATGTACAATGATAATAAATATCAACACGTTTGTACAAGTGAAATAAGTTACTTAACATATTTTAAAAACAAACATAAAAGATCAATAACAGACGAGCAAAAATGGGGCAAAATGAAATCGGGGTGATAATAGAATAATACAAATAATAATGCGATAAAACAGCAGAACTTAAAGCCTCGTGTGAGAGAAAATATTAGGAGCAAACTAATGCGTAACAAGAACTGAAGAAATGCACATAAAGTACATTACACATGCATTTTTTTTTCTCAAGCTTGAGACCTGTATTCCTTTATCCTTTGCAACATGTTATATTAAATAAAATGCCTAATTGTAAAAGGGAAATATATTAAGACATAACCAAGTACCAGTGTAAAGAGCTAATATGTTTTAGCATTCTGCTTCGGGGGGATGTAATAGTATAAAGTGGGCACATTCTATCACTGATCTGCTTTGAATCAGCAGATACGTATTTGGCTTTTAGGGGCTGACAAATTAAATAATGGTTAAAGTTTTGGTACATTATTAAGGATCCAGCAGATCACTACTGACATATAAACAGGAAGCAAACAGGGAGTCCATCAGCCTCAAGCCATTTAGCTTGAGGGGAAAATTTAGCTGCAGATAAAATATGCAGAAAAGCTGCAGACATCAGCTCAGTGTAGCAAAGTGGACGGACTGCTGAGACTCAAATATCGATCTGGAATCCAACTAAATTAATTTAAGAATTTCAACAAGAACAAAAGCAACTGCAGTCTACTTTGGCTTATCCAAAAAGGTGAAGAGGCACAGAAAAAGTAAACATGTTGAAATGCAGCCGTGAATTCCTGTATAACCCTTGAACCATAAAACCAGACATATTCTGTTGTTTTTGTTTTTTTCAAAGAGCATTATTGTTCCACAATATTGTCTGTAAAAGTCCAAAAATGGTCGATCAAAATGATGCACTTGTACAAGGATGATCATATCAAAGATGTACGGTCCACTTGCAGAGGATCATGCAACACTAGGATGGAGTGCTGATGGCTGAGTACCTCCTCAACCTTGGGAGCATTGATATTCTACATCTCTCTCAGCGCTCTGTACAC
>CAKAKR010059711.1:18659-47486 GCA_916700685.1 Adelosebastes latens
TTGCGCCTTTCACTCCAATTCACTTCATTTTCCATTTAATTTCCTCTCTCTTTGTCTCTCGCTCTCTCCTCTCTGTCCCTCGCAGAGCTCCTGCTACGGGGGACGTGATTGTCGTCTTGCTTCGAGATTAATTAGTCTTTTTATACCGCTCTCGCGCTCTTGGCTCACAAATACAAAAAGGGAAGACACGCTTCCAGTTTTTAAGTGCAGTAAGCTGAAAAAAGTCTCAAAGGAACAGAAGGACAGAGCATCAGTTCAATGTTTCCAGTCAGTTGGAAACGTTCGCCAACTGGTTTCAGCACAGGGGCTAAAAGCCTCTTGGTCCGCTTAACGTAAAAAGAAAAAATGTGCCCTTCAGAAAAACACGTAACGCCATTTGTTTGATTTCCATGCTTGAGGTGTTCTCCTCTGCGTTCAGCCTTTTTTAAATACACAATTTACACAAGTGGCGATTGCACAGTGGAAGCAGGAAAAAGCCACAACCATGGCTGCTTGTTGCTCAGAACATAATAATTATAGGAGTGCATGTTGGCGAACACAGTGTATGAGTATATTTAACATGCTGTGTGCTATAAATGTCAACAGTGAGCCAAACAGGCATTGGCAGAGAGAGAGAGAGAGAGAGAGAGAGAGAGAGAGAGAGAGAGAGAGAGAGAGAGCGTGGGGAATTGACAGCGTGTCACTGAAAGAGAGTGAGAGAGAGAGAGCAGGCATCCTCAAAAGGAGGGAGGTAGGTTGGTTGTTTTGTTTTTCCAACTCAAGGAACGGAGACGGAGGAGGACAGGCCTAGACGGACGACTCCTCGGGGTTGGCGTCAGGCAGCACGCTTCTCTGCTGCAGAGTGCGCCTCAGCTCTTCCTTGAAGGGGCTGGAGTAGTCGTTCCCGCCCACGCCCAGGCCTCCCAGCCCGCCGCCCCCAGCGCCAGCCCCGCTAGCCCTCTCCTCCCCTGCTGTGCTCAGGTTGAGGCGGATGTAGCCGTTGCTACCCGAGCCTCTAATGTTGGTGAGGCTGAGACGGCTGGGGGAGTGGATGGGCTGGCCGGGAATGGCGCTGGGCGACGCCGTGCTGCTGACGCTGCTGGGCACAAGGGCGTGACCGGGAACGATCTTCAGCGAGCCGTCCGAGTAGTAGTAGTTGGCGCCCGTCTCCCAGAAGCGGTCCTCGTCGGTGGGCATCTTGCTGGGCACGAAGGTGGGCGGCTCCTTGGGCAGGGTGATGGGGTAGACCAGGGTGCTCTCCAGAGGTTTCATGTCGGCTCCCTTCCCCAGGGCCAGCTTCAGCCTCCTGCGCAGGTAGAGCGCCGCCACGAGGAGCAGCAGGCACGCCGCCCCGAGGGTGATGACCAGCACCCAGAAGAGCCCCATGCTGCTGTCGGGAGCCCGGGCCTCCATGAAGACCGGAGCGCTGGCCACTACGGCCACCTGGTAGCGCTCCGTCTGGAACTTGACCCCCTGCTCCTCGGAGTAGCAGACGTAGCGGCCCGCTTGCGTCTGACCCGCCTCGTGGACGACGAGGGCCTTGAGGGTGCGGTCGAAGCGCGGCCCTCCTGCCTCGGGGTCGCCCAGCTGGAGCTCACGTTCGTTGAGAACCCAGCAGGGCTGAGCCAGGTTGGAGACCAGCTGGCAAGGCAGCACCATGTCGGACCCCACCACCACTGTTACGTTCCTCAGACGGGAGTGTTCTGCAGAGGAAGAGGAGGAGATATTGAGGGGGGGGGGGAAGAGTAGAAATGGAGATGTGGTTAGGTGTCATCCATAATAATTCATATTCTACAGCATTCTCTCTTCTGCTTAATTCAATTTATTCAGCTCAATCCAAATGTATTCTCTCAGTCCAAGTCCATTCTCTCTTTCCTTGCTACTGACTTGCTCCTGCACCGGCAGTCCATCCCCACAAGGGGCCACTACTGAGGTGTTACTCACCAGGGCTGGGGATGGAGACGGGCTTATCAAACTTGGCTTTCCCCCGGCTGAACCTTTCCAGCATGAGGTCCTGTGACAGGGAGGAGGTGGACCTGGAGGGGAAAGGGCAGAAAGCAGAGCAGATGATTAGTAACGGTCACACCGAGTCCTATAAACAGCACTGGAGCCAGTATGTGCACGTGCAATCTGTTGTGCAATAACAATAATAACATTCAAAACACCCGAATCTATCGAAAACACATAAAAATAAATGTTTGAAAGATAATATTTTAGCTACAAATAAGCTTTCAAATGTCCTTAAATAGACAAATACAGTGCATTTGCCCTTTTATTACAACATGGTGAATGTTATCCAGCTCTGATCACAGCATGTTATTATAGTTTAATGGTTATGTTTGTTCTACAGGGGGGAATCACAGCGTGTAAAGCAGGAGGATTTTACGCAACAGTTTCAGCGGGAAAGTCGCTTCACTCTTCTGTAAAGAGCTGCTTGTATCCAGCTAAAAGACTTTTATTAGTATGATGTCAATAAAGTGTTAACCTCTGACCATTCCGCCCTGTTTTTTTAAAGGGGTAGCGGTGGGGGGGGACAGGGGATGTTCAGGGGCAGATAAAAAAGTCAACAGTGTGTGTCACATAGAAGTGGTGTACATCATCTGAAAGCTGGGAACCTGAAAATGAATTTGAGATGCAGCTCAGCACTGTGTGTCAGGTTGTTCTAGTCATAAATAAGAAATAAGTAAATTAATGAATTAAAAAAATTGTGAAAATGTATAAGGGCTTAGAACATGAATATATAAGTTTGAGATGGCCATTCCCATGCTCTACTATGTCTCATAAGTTGTTGCAGCAATTTACGAGTTGATACCGTTTGTTACACAGATTTGGTGCTAAATTTAACCATTTCTTTACCACTCGAGAATTGATAAAAATGATCAATAATCCCTCCAAAATACCACATTAAGACACCAAGACCTTGAGGAACACCATAGAAAAAGCCATGCTGTGATTTGGTTTAAAATTTTTTTTTGACATTTTACAGATTTCTCCAAGAATTGCATTTTTCGGCGATTGGATGGCGAGCACTTCTGTTGTGTAAACTGCTCAGAAACCCCCTTATTGTCAATCTAGCTAGAAAAGCCATCCATCCTCTGGATGCTCTAGGTCTGTAGTTTGTGCTTGTAAAGTTTCATGAGGCTGTGATTATCCTAGAGGTCACCACAGGTCATTTTATACAGTGAGGTCAAGTTTAAAAAAATGGTATCACTACAATGAAATGGCTACTATGGGGACTAACATCATCACACATGAATACAATTGGGCTCATTGGATCCACAAGAGTCTCAGCTTTACAGTGATACCCAATTTATGTAATTCCAAGACTGTTTATGGACCCCAGTATGCAGAAATATTCAAATACACCATTTTAATATAGGTGAAAATAATATAATTTGTACTGCATGCAAAAAACTGCATGGTTTTTGCCCAAAACTGCATGGGATTAGTGTAACAATGGATCCCTTAGGTTTTCTAGTTTCATATGATACCAGTATCTTCACTCTAGCTTGAAAACTGAGCCTGCTACAACCTCTGAAATACAGAATAGCTTCCGTCCCGCCGTCGGGCCGTCAGTGTTAAGGCACATAATACGTAAATACTTTCCAATTAGCAGCTTCTTTCAATACCAGGCCTATTATATTATTATCTATATTTAGCGTATAGTATGAATGCATGGGTGCACATAGGTAGTCGACTCACCCGCGGTGGAGGTCGATGCGGACGCAGGCCCGGCCCTCGCTGTCCCAGGCGCAGTAGGGGTCCCGGGCGAGCAGGCAGTCTGGCTGAGACTGATAGCGGCTGCAGTTGGCCAAGGGCAGCTGGAGAACCTCTGAACGAGAGCCAATGTACAAGTACTTCTGCAGACAAAACAGAGAGAGAAGAAGAAGAAGAAGAAGGGAGGAAGAGGAAGACAAAGAACAGATCCAGCCATCACACAGAGACAGAAACCAGAGAGAGATGAAAAACAAGGAGAAAGATAAACAGAGAGAGAGAGAGAGAGAGAGGGAGGGAGACGGACTCAGTTAGGAGTTATAGGAGATAATGGGATAATCACTCTCAATTACAATAACATTCACCCCCCTGACCCTCTTCCAATCCAATCTGGATTGCGCTCTTTTTGCAAAAGCTGTTATAAAATGTCTGGTCGCGGCTAAGCCAGCATTAATGAGATAAGCAGTGGGCTTTAGGGCAGGGAACGCCCCGTCAAAACTGCATCGATCGGCGGGACATGCCATTGTGGAGCCGCCACGGGGACGCAGCCGGTGTCAACACGCGGGGCTCGGTTGACAGGGCAGGGACACTGAGACAACAACGAGGGCAGAGATTCAACTCCCAGCAGAGGTGAAGGGGTTGTAATTACTGTTATTGTGAAGAGGGTTTTGGATTCATGAGGCGACACTTGATCTGAAAAAGGGGCAGTGTTGATAAAAACATCTGCTGAGTGGAACCGGGCCAGCTCGGCGCCGAGCTGCTGACTGCCCGTCTGTTGTCAGCGGATCTATGATTGTAAGAAGTGTCTGGTAAAAAAAGGGTATTAACAGATCAGCAGGAGACAAAGTCGTACTGTTGTCATTGAATACCAATGAAAAAAGTGATGCAACAGCAGAGCAAGCTAATGGAACCCTGAAACTCTACTTTCGAGGGATATGATGAAGAGGAAGTACAGAGCCATGCTAGTTGTGCCAAAACAACAAAGAAACTTTGAGTAACTTTCCCCCCTGAGAGACCATTAAGATTTCTTATCGCTCCAAAAGACTGAAAATCTAGGAGTCCACGATGATAAAATGCACATGGCTATGCTTTACTATGCTGAGTAGGAGCAGCTGGAAGCTCAAACCATAAAAAAAAAGAGAAGAAGAGCTGCTTTCTTGTTATTAAAATCCCTTTTGTCTCAATTTGTTGTATTGAATCTGGTCTGTTAACATGTTCTGGATATAAATGTATCCACACAAGACTTAATGCACTTTGAGACGTTCCTGTTTGTCTTGAAAATAGCAGACTCTACTAAACTAAATGGATGTGATGTGTCTTAAAGGGGAACTACGCCCATTTTCAAAATGCATACATGCTCCTCCTATGGTCTAAGACAGACCAAAATATATTAGCGAACATGAACAACTCTCTCCCAAATCCAAAACCTAGAGCGCTAAAACGCAAACTTGTGATGTCATAGGGTATTACGTGTGGAGCTGCTCCATAGACAATGAATGGCGAGAGATGTTAGACAATTTCTTTCCGAAACCGATAATGCGCCAATCGCGCCCCCTTTACGCTGTGATTGGTCGGTTGTGCTGAGGTGAGAAAGTAAGCAGGATTTGAAATTCTCCCCTAAGCTCTCTTTTTTTGCATTTTATTTGTCAAATCTCATGTGTGAAACCAACTGCAACACTGTGAACGCCCTCCCCATATTCAAATGATTATCACGTCTCGCCCCCTCTCTGTGACGGCCTTCTTTTTAATTCATTTTTTGGGGCATTTTATGCCTTTATCAGATAGCGACAGTAGAGAGAGATGACAGAAAATGAAGGGGAGAGAGAGATGGGCAACAGAGGTCCCCAGCTGGATTTGAACCATCTTCACCCCTAAGCCATGGGGGGGGCGCTGTGATGGTTAGCTTATCAACCCGCACAATATGAATATTATCCAACCTGGGGAGATGGTCAAAGATGGACGTTTTGTTACTAGTTTGGGTCAAGCTCCAAAAACCGCTAGATGCATCTTTTCGTTAGGTCCTCCCTGTGTGGTCACATTTTCATGCCCTCAGTTTGTAATTCAGCCATTCCATTAAAAACGTGCATAATTCAAGCTAACCCTGGTGACATCATCAGGGGATATTTTCAGACTTGACAAAGGTCCTCCAGAGCCACGGAGACATTATACAACTTGTTAAAGGTGCTAAATTCGAAATTTAGAGCATATCTACGATTGCGGTATTGCCTCCAAACGGTTCTCAACATGGCGACGGCTGAGCCGGCGGCTAGCAGACAGACTAGCTGCTGACAGAGCTAACAGTGTTAACCTGGGGGGGGAACGGAGGGTGGGCGTTACACTTCCACGACGATGCCGTGGCTCGGGATGGCGTTAAAAGCTGTAAGCGCTGCTATAGCCAGTGGGGCGCGCTCACAGGGACATACCTGCACTGAAATACACGTGTGACCGGCTATGTAAACAAAGCACAGAGAAGCTGGGATTACAACACACACACAGAGGGAGAGCGACTTCCTTCTCCGCTCAGGACGACATTACTCCAAGCAAATATAGCAGCAAATAGTTGTTTGCTGTGTGTGTGTGTGTGTGTGTGTGTGTGTGTGTGTAAAACTGCTGCAATCCCCCTTGAAAAAAAAAACCTTGAAATAACCGAGAGACATCCTTTCCCCTCGTCTTTACCTTGGAGTGGGAGATGGTAAGGCTGTCCACTGGCTGGGCGGTCTCAAACAGCTGGATCTCCTCTATCACGTGGGCATCAGAGCCCAGGATCACCACCCTTTGCAGCCAGCCCTCCGCTGCAGCACACAGGAGAGGAAGAGGAAGAGGAAGAGGAAGAGGATTCAGCTCACTTCACATCTGTTCAGTCAAAGCTCACTTCAGTGTAATAGACTTTCTTCATCCCCCTCGGGGCAATTTTTTTCACGGCATGCATAAAAAACATATATTCTCAAACGAGATAGCTTCGGCACTCGGCTCTGAGTCCCGATACAAAATACCCCAATAAACACACACCTTTGACAGCAGAACAGCTCATTTAAATATTGATATGATATTAAAAAAATATTTACACACACACCTGTGACTGCACACCAGTTCATTTGAATAATAAAGACCTGTGATGCCACACCAGTCAATTTAAATATTAATGACCTGCAAACAGACACCTGCTGTGACTGCACAGTATTTTACTTAAATATTAATGATAATCCACAAACACACACCTGTGATTGCATAGAAGTTCATTCAAATATTAATATAATATAAACACAACCCTTTGATGCCATAACAATTGATTTAAATATTGAAACACAAGCTGAAAATCACTGCTTAGCTGTGAAATGAGAAAGTTTGCTCCGGCTGGTGGGCGGTGCTTGGTATTTCCTAAACTGATCTCAACATGGCTGCCTGGTCACAAACTTTCTCATTTTACAGCTAAACAGTACACTGCACGATGTTTCTTAGAACTTTTGAGGCAAGAAATAGGCATTCCAGGCATTACATATTTGATCAGCGCTGCCTAGTTTGACCGTTTGCTGGGAGTTTGCGAGTGATTGACAGCTGCTCAGAGACGGCAAGGCTCTAGCTCGGCCCTGATTGGTTTTTTTCCTCCGGTCTATGTAATATTGCAGACGCCATTAGGAGCACCGGAGGACACAGAGGCACATGATTTTTTTTCTGATTACCTGTCTCATGCACTACTGTCAGGATATAGGGACCGTTTTATAACAACTTTTTTGAATCTTATTTGACCCAATTCTACCCACTGCTGCTTTAATCGCAAATTAATTGCACATTTTTTTATCTGTTCAAAATGTACCTCAAAGGGAGATTTGTCAAGTATTTAATACTCTTATCAACATGGGAGTGGGCAAATATGCTGCTTTATGCAAATGTATGTATATATTTATTACTGGAAATCAATTAACAACACAAAACACTGACAAATATTGTCCAGAAACCCTCACAGGTACTGCATTTAGAATAAAAAATATGCTCAAATCATAACAAACTGCAGCCCAACAGGCAACAACAGCTGTCAGTGTTTCAGTTTGCTGTCTTGACTATGACTTACCCCAAACTGTATGTGATTATCATAAAGTGGGCATGTCTTTAAAGGGGAGACTCGTGGGTACCCATAGAACCCATTTACATTCACATATCTTGAGGTCAGAGGTCAAGGGACCAATTTGAAAAAGGCCATGACAGTTTTTCCTCGCTAAAATTTAGCGTAAGTTTGGAGCGTCACTCTAGCTATAAAACTGAGCCTGCTACAACCGAAAAATCCAAAAAGTTTTGTTAAATAAATTGGTGGCATTAAAACAAATTAGCGTGAACGCGTAATTATCATCTTAAATTTGACGGCCTTATGTAAAACATATCTGCTGTGAAAAAGAAGAAAGTACTCTCCACAGAAAAAGTGCACTTTTTTACGCTTGCGGTCACATACATGATGACAAATGCACGTAGTGCTGCAGTGTCATCAACTTGTCTGCAACTTCCATCAACTTCAATTTGTGGAACTTTACCGCCAGCTGCACCGAAATGTCATGCTACTCTGCGACGGGGAGAGACAGCAAATGAAAAAGAAAACAACTTCTCCTGCCAGAGTCCAGCTCAGCAAGAAACTATCGAAAGGTGAATTTAAAAGAGCCGAGATGCTGTTTCTGGCCTTTTAAGCCCTTGGGTGGAGGTAATATTATTAGAGACATTTGCAGACTTTTTTTTTATGTGGTGCGTGGGGAGCCGACGCTGGAGGAGGAGGAAGAGGAGATCCTGTGCTCCTCCTTTCATGTAGGGCATTGTGAACAAGTTTAGATCCCCTGTGAGGAAAAGCGTTTCAGGCACAGCTGGTGGGGTGACCTTGATGTGTGTGTGTGTGTATCCGTGGATGGAATAGTGTTACGTGCTGACATGTGCTTTCCTGTGTGGCCCCTCTCGATTAAGAGACCGTCACAGATAATATGAAAAGCTAACCCGGTGGCCGACGGGAGGCTTGAGGGGAAATACATGTAGGCACACATACGGGGCATAGCAAGCAGCAGGCGTATCATCATCGCGCTCGCCTTCTTGCGGTGTCGGGGACGCAGTCTCGGCTAATCCCTCAATCCTGTAGCCTGGTTTTTCCTGTAAAAACAGTCTCGACAAGCGCTTCTTCTTTTTCTCTTTTCACATCAGCTGTCGCTATGCTGCAGCTAATAGCTAATCAAGCCCGCAGCCCAATTGGCACTATGAGCGCACGTCTGCCAAGGGCCCTGTTGAGTTTGTGCTGTGAAGCACGACAAGCGGGGATGACTGCACTTGGCTCGGGAAGTGTGAGAGTGTGTGCGTGTGCGTTTGTGTTAATCAATTTGTGAGTGTGTTACCCACGTGTGTGTGTGTGTGTCTGCGTGCCCATGTGTGCGATGGTGTGTCCACGTGTGTGTCCGGGTTGGCCTCCCTGCGTGCCAAGCAGGAGAAGCCCTGAGTCCGCTGTTGTCGCACTGTGAGTTGCCACAGTCACTCTGCCGCCGCAGTGATCTGAATGGTAAGTAGTCGAGTCTCTCTCCATTCATGAGACGGGCTGCATTCAAATTCACGCTCCCTGGAATCCACTGTCGGATCTGTGTTATTCAGGATTAAGGCTCCTGTGGGGGGGGGCGGGGGACGGCGGATGATTTCAGATCCGTGCCAAAACAGGACACCTGCATACGGGCCTGATGGCTACTGACTGGAGATATTAATTAAGTCGTAGATGTTTCCTTTGATGCATGAAGATGGATCTCAGCATGCAAATCAAGTCCTTAATTGAAACCCAGCTGAAGTCTGGCCAGATGGCATGTTGTTTTGTGCCACCATACCTAATGCCAGTACCTGTCCCTGTCTGCTGCCATGGCCTGTAAGCTCTCATCTCTTCAACAAATACTGTGTGCAGCTCCCCCCAACACACACACACACACACACTTGGACACCCACACACACATACACACACGCAGTGGGGGAATAGGGGAATATGAACAAAGACTGTGTACCTAGGATGAATTTTTACTGCCACATCTAGAGATCACCATTCTACAGGAGGTGGGCAGAGCAACAGGAACACCATATACTGTGTAATGCAATCCAGTACAACAACCCTTAGCTTGTCAGGCTTAAGTTATGTGTGTATACTGTATCATAAAGGTGATGATTCAACACTATGGTCATTTTAAAATGAGTGGTGTGTGGTGTTATCTTTGCCTGCATTGTATTGTAGGAGGCTATTGTTATTTTGTGCCAAAAACTTGCTGTGTATGTTTAGAAGAGGCTAAACTTTGAGGGAAAAATGTTAAAAAGAGTAAGTGCTAACACTGTAAACTTTAGTAGATCTTAAAGTGTTAAAGGCACAGTAGGTAATTTCTACCGCCAGGGGTCTCTCAATCAAAACAATAACAAAAAACGGACTTCGATGATGTCGTGAAGTAGCGTGGGATCATGGGAGTTGTTGTCTACATTGTTAAACAACAACCATAGAGTGCTACAGGAATGAGTCCTAAAACCCGGAAATGAGTTAGCATTTTAGCACTTCCGGTTCCCTCGCCTCGAAGTCAATGTTTTTTTTGAATGAGTGTTTAGTTAGATGCCTGAAATAAGGTCTGTGGTTAACACAAGCTTGAGAGATTTTAAAGTTTTGTTGTACGATAAAAAAAATACGTCAGTTCGACTCGTGAATTTTGAGGCCTTTATGTGTCTTAAAAAAGGCGGTTGCTAACAAGTCGTCATCACGCCGACTCGTCCGCCTTTACAGCCTCGTTGTGTATACTCGCGCTCATGCCACCGCGGTGTAGTTTGTTTATAGCCTAACGTTAGCTTCTTACTTCGGGCGATTGCATTCACGCTTCAAAAATCAAAAAAGTGGTGTTCATTTGTGGAGATTATCTTGCTGAATAAATCTTGTAAGTATCATAAACGTTTGTTCGCCGCAGAGTTTATTTTCTGCATTAATCCAAAACACAAAGGAAAAATCCCATTGGCTTTTTGTCGAGGGAACCCAGGGCGATGCTAACTTCCTGAATGGCCTCCAAAAATATGTCATCCCTGGAGCACTCTATTGCCGATGAAAATCTATCTGATGTGACTCAGGCAGAAATCATGTTCACGGACGAGCTCAATGTATTAAAGTTTCATTCACGTTATGTCATTTCAATCTAGTAACGTTAGCTAATGCAACGTTAACTTGCTTAACTTGCTAACTTACCATTGGACTCGCCAACAGAACGCGCAGCAAACACCAATGAATAATCTTGCTCCATCACGCGTGAGCAATACAAACAACAGTAAACGACAGAGAGGCTCGCCGACTTCCTCCCTCGACTTCCATTTGTTGCGCAAATGTTGCATATTATACCTTTAACTGTATGATATGTATAATATGCAGAGTAGTGACTGGTTTGAATTAGGTTTCCACGTGAAAGTATGAATGAGTATGACAAGGGAACACTGAATTCATTGCTTGAATTCTACTGGCTGATCCCAATGCCAATATTTTTCAACTACAACTACCAATGGCGTCATGTTTGTGGCAGTAATAGGACCCCTTGTAGTAGTCTGTACCTGTGCCGATGAAGAGCATGTTGTACGCCCGCTGGTCCAGGGAGCTAACCCGGTCCACCGCCAGTCTTGTGAAGTTGACACCCTTGGTGAGCAGCAGGGGGCGAGCCAGAGCTTTGTCCTCCATCAGCGGGTGCTTCTTGGCAAAGTTGAGCGTGGCGTCAGGCAGCTGCAGAGAGCTGTTGTAGCTGTTCTCCCTGTCTGAGTTAGTTATACACTGCAGCACGGACAGAGGACGGAGAGACGGGGGAGGGAAATGGACACGGGGGGGAAATGGAGGAAGGAAAGGAATGGAGGACAGGACGAAGTGAAGAGTGAGAGGGCCAAGTAGGAGGAAGAGGAGGTAGAGGAGGAAACTTCTTAGTTGCAGCTGGCACAGGTTGGCATGGCTAGTTGGGCTTTGAGATGACTCCCTGCCTGCCTCCCTTTCTCCATCTTTCTTTCGCTCTCGCTTTCAACTCCGCCTGCCATCACACCCCTTCCTCTGCTTCCTTTCCTTTCGTCCTGGATCATTACGTTCTTAGCTTTTCGTGTCGTGCCAGCTCTTTTCCACTTCCATCGCTACAGAACCCCACGCCATCCATTTCTACTTCCATCCCTCCCTCTTTCATTATCCCTCCTCTGCCCACTTATCTCTCCTTTTGTGGTGCATAAAAAACCCTACATTTCAGAATAATACTCTCTTTTCTTGCTTCCCTAAAGTTGCCTGGAAACATTTGCATTTACCAAACATCACATATCATGTGTGCTAGTCCCAGTTTTCTTACCGATCCAGGCCGCGGGACGGGGACAGCACCGGTGTAGCGCCCCCACTTCTGAGACACCTCCCTGTACTCTTTGTAGGATCCTTCAAACACCTTCTTCACATCACTGATCTGGTACTGGCACACCGCCGACACGTCCACGTCACCCCTGAAACATGGCGGCAAGGTGGGGAATTAGCGGTGTGTGGCGGTAAAAACTGAGAGATGGATTACCTGTCATCCACTTGTGGAAAATACGTGACGTTTCAGTAGCAAACAGCTTCTGGATGCAGCAGTAGAGCCAGACTAACACGCAAGAATGTGAGATATACTAAACAGAGTGGAATATGGGAAAATATAGTAAAATATACATAGCTGTTGTATGTTAAAGGTCTTATTGATAACATTTTAATGTAGACGAATATTCTTTAAAAAAGAATACATCCACAGAGCCTTTAGAAAGGTGCAGGAAAAAAATGTCTTTTCCTGAAAAAAAAAAATATGATGATTGTGAATTAATCATTTAAAAAATGTTGCCGGGTCCAAAATGAATGTTTTGTTGATCTCTGTGGAAGATATCTGACCTCAGTGTTAATTTCGTTAATAAAAACCATGACGAAATATGTTCGTCACCACCCTTTTTCCATGACTAAGAATGGATGATGACCAGATGGCACCGACGTAATAAAACACTAACGTATCGTATTATCGTTGACGATAAAAGACGAGACTAAAATATAGTTTAAAAACATAAAAACTTTACCAAAATCTCTCTTTATTTTTTACATCTTCCACCTTCTCCTCTCTCTCACTCTCTCTCTCTCTCTCTCTCTCTCTCTCTCTCTCTCTCTCTCTCTCTCTCTCTCTCTCTCTCAATCATTCATCATTCAGCCTGTGTTTTTCATCAGATAATGATAAGATAACATTTTATGTGAAATAAGTTTGACTAGAATGACAGAAATGTTCAATATAATCTGACGACTAAATAGGACTAAGATTAAAAAAAAAAAAATAGCTGACAAAATTAAGAGAGAAAATATTTTCGGCGACTAGAATTGGACTAAAACGGTTTGAGTTGTCGTCGACTAAAACAAGACAAAAACTATGAAGGATAAAAATGACTAAAATGTGACTAAAACTAATAAGCATATTCATTTTAACACTAAGACTAAATCTAAAATAGCTGCCAAAATTAACACTGTCTGATGTTTGGTTCCCACTTCTAACGAGGCTTGTGAGCCTTTAGTAAAACGACGTTGGTGTCACGTGGTGTCTCTGGGTCGACAGTTAGCGTGGGAAAAAAAACAGATCAATGGCAGAGATTGATGGTACGTGCCTGGCAACCACATGTTGTGAAGTGAATGCAATGGAACAGGGGGAGGGAGAATGCGACATCTAGTAGCTGAATGTCAATCAATGTTAACAATAGCACCTTTAAAAGCATGGAATATGAACTAATTAACATGTTTACAATAGGCAAACATTAAGGTGAGCAGGTGTGCTTTTAAACCATATTTCCAGTGATCAAAGTGCAGTAAATATTTATAGAAAATGTTAACCCTACAGCCTATACTGTCCACTTATCGAGTGAGCTGAAATCATTAGATGTGTTGACACATCTCCACGCTTTCTTTAGCGAAGCAAAGTGATGTACAAATTGATGTACATGTAATACACTTCCTTACAGGCCGCTGAAATCAATCAGTTGGTGCTGTGGACTCTGGAAATGGATTTCATTTAATGGTAAGGTCGGAGGGTGTGGGATCTTCATTTTTTTTTTCCAACACAATTTTAGACCCCAAGTGGGAGTGAAATTGGGTATTAACGCAGGCACATTAAGTCATAACTTTTACTCCTCATCTCACAAATATATTTCATTTCCATGCTCATTCACTGGAATAACTCATCGTATTTTTTAATTTAACTCTCAAACGGAGTCACTGACATATTGATACAAAGACATATATAGTTATGAATTAGCCTCTACCGCTGTGTCCTGGAAGGGCGGTGCTATAGTACTGTTAATGTGCAGCAGTGCCACGGGTTTTATAACGTCAAAACCAAAGGACAGCACTGATGTCTTAGCAAGTTAAAAAGCTAGCCTATTCAGTCAGATTACGGCTTGAACTCGGAGTCATCATTTACATAATGTCCAATTATCTTAATGTTATCTCTATCAAAGCCAGGGGACTTTAAGGAATCCCCCAGCGAGTCCCACAGAGAAAAAGGATTATAGGCTTTTTTTTTTTTTCCAGCAGCAGTCGGAACTCTGAATGAAGAAACAAAGCTTGAAGTTCAAAGCTGGCTCACTTTGCGATATGATATCTTATTGAGGAACACAAAAGACTCACATCAAAGGGGTATCACCCGGAGATGGAGAAAGTCTCCAACTTTCCTCCCAAAGAGAACCTCCTGCCCTCGCTCCTATTGCTTTATTGATAAGTAACTCATTTACACATTACAGTTATGTAGTGGTCCGACAAACGCCACTGTTCACTCCACTAATAATACCTCATCAAAACTAAGTTACTATTGTCACCACAACAGTCACCAGATTGTTGTTTTATGATCCCTTGAAATAAGTGAAATAAGTTTTCTTTTCAAAAGAAAAATGGCAGATTTGATCATCCTAAATTATTATTTTTTATCAAGCTATAAACAAGGAGCCAAGAACAGAGGACATCAACCGAGTCTGTTTTCCCTGATCAGTCTCACATGTTCAAGTCATTTACTGTTACGAAGATAACCAAAGGTATAATGCATTTCTGCTCCCAGGAAGAAGTCATTATACTCAAATTGGAAGTATAAGAAGTGATGAGTAATTTAAATCATTTAATTCAACCAATGACTATTGAAATGTATGATGGGATTAGGACTGTCAGAGTTAACCCGATAATAACGCAAATGAATTTTAACGGCACTAATTTCTTTAACGCAGTGCAACTTGCTATTTTTAGGTTGTAGCGGGCTCAGTTCTAAAGCTAGAGTGAAGATACTTTATGAAACTAGAAAACCTAATGAATCCATCGGTACCAACGATGTCATACTAGATTGTCGCAGAAGGAGGTTAAATAACGCTACAAACTTGCGCTAAATTTTGGCGAGGAAAAACTGGCATGGCCATTTTCAAAGGGGTCTCTTGACCTCTGACCTCCAGATATGTGAATGAAAATGGGTTCTATGGGTACCCACGAGTCTCCCCTTTACAGACATGCCCACTTTATGATAATCACATGCAGTTTGGGGCAAGTCATAGTCAAGTCAGCACACTGACACACTGACAGCTGTTGTTGCCTGTTGGGCTGCAGTTTGCCATGTTATGATTTGAGCATGATTTTTCATGCTAAATGCAGTAACTGTGAGGGTTTCTGGATGATATTTGACATTGTTTTGTGTTGTTAATTGATTTTCAATATACATATTTGCATAAAGCAGCATATTTGTCCACTCCCATGTTGATTAGAGTATTAAATACTTGACAAATCTCCCTTTAAGGTACATTTTGAACAGATAGATGTGTGATTAATCGCAATGGACAATCATGCGATTAATCGCAATTAAATATTTGAATCGATTGACATTTCTAGTTTTTTTTTTTTTTTTAATGAAGCTATAAACAAGAACAGAGGACATCAACAGAGTCTGTTTTCCCTGATCAGTCTCACAAATGTTCAAGAGATGTAATTTACTGTTAATTACTGTAAGATAACCAAAGGTGTGATGCATTTCTGCTCCCAGGAAGAAGTCATTATACTCAAATTGGAAGTGTAGGGAGTGATGACTAATATGAGTAATTTGATTCAACCAATGACTTTTGAAATGTATGACGGAATATTTTTAGCACAAGACCTAATTTAATCAGTCTGATTCTGTTTCAGCAAAATGGGTTCGCTATCATCGGAAACAACGTCAAGTCCATGTGACATTAAATCACTACTGAAACCAATAAAACATGTTCAAGGACACTCGAGTTGTATCCACTCAAAATAACTCACATTACTGTCAGTTAAAGGCCTATTATATTAAAAGCCCAATTACACAGTAAATACCCGATCACATAAAGTACATAATTAGAGCCATCATATCGGAGTGACTGGCTGACCCGCGAGTTTAATAAAAAGCCGAGTGTCTGACATGTTGGCAAAGTGATGTAGCGTCTCGCCCTGACAGCAGATGGCACATGTAGTAATTAACTCACATTGATCTGAGGATGACACTGAAACTGAGCTCCAGTCTCTGACAGTGCTCGCTGCTGACTCACCACTGGGCGTGGAAGATGCCGTAGAAGGTGGTCCCCCTCCAGTCCTGGCCCGGCAGCGTGAAGACGGCCCTCAGGTTGTTGAAGTAGACGTGGCGCTCGGGGAGGGAGCACTCCAGTCGGGCTTTCTGGAAGGTGGTCCACTTCTTCTGCAGGGTCCTAGTACCACCCAGATCCCCCTGAGAGAGAGGACACGACAGGTCTCGTCAATGGCTGATATGGGTCAATTATACGTAAATTCTTAATTAAAGGCCCCCTTCACTCAAAAATATGTTTCGCTTATTGTTACTGTACTGGTATGATGAAACCTGTCGGCTTTTGGTTAGAAAAAAAAATTCAAAAATTATATTCATATATTATATCTGTAAGTTTAAATTGACATTTAATGGAGAGAACCCCACCCTTGCAAGTTCAGGAAGAGATCTTAAAGGGGAACAACACCCAAATTAAGAATTCCAATATGTTATTTCCATGGCCTAGGAAAGATGAATTAAAGGTCCCATATCATGCTCATTTTCAGGTTTATACTTGTATTTTGTGTTTCTACTAGAACATGTTTACATGCTTTAATGTTAAAAAAAAACGTTATTTTCCTCATACTGTCTGCTTGAATATACCTGTATTCACCCTCTGTCTGAAATGCTCCGTTTTAGTGCATTTCAACGGAATTGCAATGGAATTGCGTTGCCTGGCAACAGTTTGGGTCCATGCTTACTTCCTGTCAGCTGATGTCATTCACATACACTGCAACCAGGAATAAACTGGGACACATTTAGAATGTTTACGTTTAAAACCGTGTAATGGTCTAAATATTGTATATTTGTGACATCACAAATGGACAGAAATCCTAACGGCTTGTTTCAAACGCACAATTTCTGAATACGGGCTGTGTGTATTTCTCTGTATATTAAGCGCTTCGATACTTTCACAGTATTTATAAAGCACTTAAACCTGCTTTATTATATAAAAGACATGGAAATCTTTATGGAAACCTTTAAGCTGACAGCGCCTGGCTCACATTTTTACTCTATTATGCTGCTGCTGCGTATGTGTTGTCATTAGCCTGACCCTAACCTCATGCATGCCAAATATTATATCTGTACAAACACCGTACATATTTCTGTATCTACAAAATAACCACCTGTTCCTTGTGAATGAGCTGACTGAAGTGTCGCCATGTTGGAAAAACCTCTTAAGGAGCATTTAGACCATTGGAATGCAGGATAACAATAATAATAATATTCAATTATACAATAAACATTGATGAGCAGTCCCTTTATATAGCACACTGCGGGCTCAAAAGAGGCCTGTCAGCCAGACATGTCTCATTCCTATCATCCTCGGTGATTGCAGAAGCTGTAAAAAAAGGAATTAAAAAGAAATGCAACCGCTCATAATACAGCAGTGAGGTGCAGACAATGTGCTGCGGCTGCAACAGCAATATCAGCAGGAAGAGCTGAATTATTCATTGCTCTGGTACACATCATGTGTGAGCATCTGTTTCTAACTTCATTCAGAGAGCTTTATTGTTCATCACAGTGTAGACATTAAAGGGCACTTCCCATAAAACAGTGCCTATGTTGTTCACTTAATTATACACATCTCCTCAGACTGTTAATAATCTACTTTGCTCAGTTTAAAGGTTACCGAGATGATATGTCTGCATACGTAACTGTGACACGACACTAAACTCTGCTGTGTTAACTGAAAGGTCGCTGAAATCATATTGAAATAAAAAAGAGCTCTCCAAGTGACTCTCCTCACAACTAGAAGCTCCTCTGATGTCTGGCCATAATCACTGTGGTATATCAGACCTAATCAGTTATCTTAATGAGCCCATTAATTAAGCAAATGAACGCATTAATTACCAAATAGCTCCGTGTGTCGATGTAATTGTCTTCGCATAACACATAGTTAGTAAACTGGTGTTTAGCTGAAAGTCAGGGTGGGGCAAATTAAAGCACAGGGCAGCTAATTTCTGTGTGCAGCCTTTTCTTTGTGCTTTATTCTGGTAATAATAAAAACTCAGTTTTTTAAAGCATTAAGGGGAGATACACCCCAGGATAAAACGTTGTTTTTTATGCACTGGTCAATTTTGAGACGTCTTTTTTTTAGGCTAGTGGAAAGAAAACATCCAAAACACACATTTAGCTGTTTATTTTTTTACACTTTGTCTATTTGCGTCTGTAGATTTCTCCTAAATTCAGCAAAAGTTTGCATTAGAAAATGCCCCATTTGCATATTTAAACATACGCTTTCTAAAAACTTGCAATACAAAAAATATTTTTCTTAATGTAAGTAATCAACTGGGGAAGTTTCATGGTGATATCTATTAGTTACATGTATTCTCCTGTAGTGTATTGTGTATCTAAATGTATGAAATTTTACTATCCATATCTTTAAAGGCCGTTTTCTCAAAAATATTTTTTTTCTTTATCTCTGAGGCAGAAATCTCCACTTCAGCAGCACTTACATACACCAAACTTCCCACTTTCATTTCTATCTACAGTATACTCTGAAGGTTTTTACTAAGGGCTTTTGTTCATATATCATTCATAGCCTGATTTATATAATATGTTATACCTAAAAACATGGTGAAACTTTATTTTTTTAAATATAAATGTATAAAAAGAGATATCCAAAATGATCTCTGTAAAAACATTTGACTCTACTATGTCAACAAAATAAAACAAGAATTTTTAACCTGGCTTCATCCAATGTTCAGATTTCTGTTCTGGAAATGTACGCAAATTAGCACATATTTAATAGGATAATGACTCATTTGCATATTTAAACATACAATTTCAGAAAACTTGTAATACAAAAAATAATTGTGTTAATGTAAGTAATCAACTGGGGAAGTTTCATGGTGATATCTATTAGTTACATGTTTTACCCTATTCATCTGTAGTGTCTTGCAAAATGTATGAAATTTTACAATCCATATCTTTAAAGACCGTTTTCTCAAAAGCAGTTTTCTCTCAAACTTTGAGGCAGAAATCTCCACTTCAGCAGCACTTACATACACCAAACTTTCCACTTTCATACCTATCTATATTCTGAAGGTTTTCACAGAGGACTTTTTCATATATCATTCATAGCCTGATTTATATAATATTTTATTCCTTAAAAACATGGTGAAACTTTATTTTCTTCTGTTGACAGTATCTTCTGATTTGTAGTGATTAAAAGAGATATCCAAAATTCTTTCTGTAAATTTTTTTTAATTCTAATATGTCAACAAAAAGAACTTTGAACATGGCTTTATCCAATGTTCAGATTTCTGTTCTGGAAATGTATGCAAATTAGCACATATTTAATAGGATAATGACTCATTTGCATATTTAAACATAACATTTCAGAAAACTTGTAATACAAAAAATAATTGTGTTAATGTAAGTAATCAACTGGGGAAGTTTCATGGCGATATCTGTTAGTTACATGTTTTACCCTATTCATCTGTAGTGTCTTGCAAAATGTATGAAATTTTACAATCCATATCTTTAAAGGCCGTTTTCTCAAAATGAGTTTTCTCTCAGACTCTGAGGCAGAAATCTCCACTTCAGCAGCACTTACATGCACCAAACTTTCCACTTTCATTTCTATCTTTATTCTGAAGGTTTTTACAGAGGGCTTTTTTCATATATCATTCATAGCCTGATTTATATAATAGTTTATTCCTTGAAAACATGGTGAAACTTTATTTTCTTCTGTTGACAGTATTTTCTGATTTATAAAGTGATTAAAAGAGGTATCCAAAATTCTTTCTGTAAAATCTTTTGGATTCTAATATGTCAACAAAAAGAACTTTGAATGTGGCTTTATCCAATGTTCAGATTTCTGTTCTGGAAATGTATGCAAATTAGCACATATTTGTTAAGATAATGTGCATATTCAAACATACATTTTCAGAAAACTTGTAATACAAAAAATAATTGTCTATATTCACTTAATATTATATCTATATTACTTTATATTGTATTAATTATATTTATTAATACAAGCTGTTAAACAACTCTACCTACTCAGGTCTGTGAGCACAAAATAAAGTGCTGTCTCACATTATTAAGTGCTCGGAAACATCTGCCAAGACAGCTGGAGAAAACAGAAAACAGCTGACTTCAAGCCAAGCATGCAAGGAACTATTTTGCAGTCAAAACTTGTTCAGGGGGCTTACAAATGTCCCCCCGTGCGTTCGTAAATGGTCACTTGGGCAGATTGATTAATGTTTGAATTAGTTGAATTGTCATTAATGAACTTCCACAGATGCACCAGAGTGAGAAGAAGGGAAGTTTCGGTGAGATACCTGACTGAATCTGTTCCGATCAGTCGTGTTTATCAGCTGTGTGTGTGTGTGTTACCTTGCAGACGCGGGCCACTCTGGCCACGGTGAGCTCGGTGTCGCAGTCCAGCTCCACCGCTCGCTCGCTGAAGAAGAAGTAGATCTTGTCGTCGTCCCCCTCTTTACTGCCACTGCTCTCCCTCACCAGGGCTGAACCCACAAAGTCCGGCTCTGCACACACACACAGAGGAATGGTATCATAAAGTGTATTTACACACGACGGTAAAGACATACATCACATCTGAACAAGCAGACAATCTCGGCCTGTAGGTGCATTTGGATTTAATCACACCGCACACACACACACACACACACACACACACATATAAAAACACACGAGCTTGACACCTCCATCTCATTCCCTGCCGCCCCTTTCTCACCTCTCTGTCTATTTTCTGTCATCACTCTCTTCCTTCGCCTCATACTCTCCTCCAGTCATTTCTCGCTCTCTGTCTCTCTAGTGATCCCTATTAGCGGTCCATTTTGTGTTTCTCACTTCCTCCCGTCCTTCCGTCTTTCTCAGATCCTCTCTATATCCAGCCCTCATTAGGTTTCCAATGATTTAAAAAAAAAAAAAAAAAGGCGGATACAGACATTTTTTGGACTCCAGCTGCAGGGGGCTTTAAATTCAACCATTTTATGCAAAAGTTTATATTTTTTTGAATTACAACGATACAACGTTCCAACCAAATAGACTGTTCTTTTTCTGTATAAAAGCCATATTTTAAGCCTATAGGGGACACTACAACTCTCCACTGAAACCCAGGCTAATTAAATGCTTTTAGGCTGGTTAGAAGCTGCTTAAATTAAGGTGAGAATAGCGTCACTGGTCTAGTTTTTTAATAAAAGCTCTGTATCGGCATGAATAATAAACGGACACATCGATCCAAACCTCGGCCTCATCTGTATGTTCCTCCTTCCTCTCCCCCCTCCATTCTCCATTCCCCTCGCCCGTGCCTCTATCTTTTCATCGCCAATCCTAATGTCTCTTCTTTCATCAGCCATTTTTCCCGCTGTGACTTCATCCTCTTCTCTCCCCTTCATTTCCCTCCAAGTAGCTCACTCCTTTACCCTCCTCGCACTCCCCCCCGCCCCCAAAGATAACGATCCTTCGCTGTAGACGAGTCCTGCACTTCATTTCTTTTTCTTTTTTTTTTGTCTCTTGTTCTTATGCGTGTCTCTGGCTCTTACTTTTTTAATGAAACTCTGTTTAAAAAAAAGCCAGCCTTATCAGCCTCTAATGTGATTCATTTTATTTGAATATGTTTTTAATTTGCAGCATCTTGGATAGAAGAAATCTTAAACTTGAACTGATGCAGCATATTTTAGCTTAATTCGTACAAGTATGGAATAGATATTTTTCCGTAAATTTAAATTTTCTTCTGAGCATAATTTTAGAATACAAGCGTACAATTGACAGTGTGATAAACTCCTAACCGAGAAGACTGTAACTACTGTAGAATTCTAGTAGCTGATGGTCTAAGAAGTGAAGCCAATGAGGAAGTGCCTTAAAAACTTGCATTCTTTCTAACAGCCAGCAGGGGGCGACTCCTCTGGTTGCAAAAAGAAGTCTGATTGTATAGAAGTTTATGAGAAAATGAGCCTACTTCTCACTTGATCTATTACCTCAGTAAACATTATAAACATGAGTTTATGGTCTCAGTCGCTAGTCTCAAATCTTCTTCAATACAGCATAATGTTCATTTAGTAAATTATGGTCCCATTTAGAGTCAAATAGACCATAAAGCAGGGGATGCTTCAGGGCGGGGCTACCTTGTGACTGACAGGTCGCTACCACGGCGTTGTCCAGTCTGGGAGTTGTCTGTGTTTTAGTCTTACAACTTTAACCCTTTCACAGTGTGTTTTCACTTCATTAAAGTTAATTATAACATTTTGGTCACCTAAAAATGTCTTATTCAGCTCAGCGTTGGTTGTACTTAGCTCCACCCTCTTGTGTCACTTCTGGTTGCAAAAAAATCAACATTGTGACGGCCAAAAACCAAGATGGCGACGACCAAAATGCCGAACTCGAGCCTTCAAAACGGCAGTCCACAAACAGATGGGTGACGTCACGGTAAAAGCGTAAGGAATGTATTCAACAGTGTGTTGTTTTAACGTAAGCTATAAATGTTTGCATGGATGGCTACTGGCTTACAAAAGCTAGTAGTAAACTAGTAGTACAAACACTACCACTAGCTAGTACAAACAGTGTGGCTAGCTAGTAGTAAGTACTGCAGCAGATCATTAGCTACCCGTTACCCGAGATAGCATTACATTTGCCAAGTTCATCGGTTAGCCCTTCTTCTCTTAAAACCTTTTAGTTTGCCTAAATGAGACTCATTGTTTTGAAAACACAAAGAATAAGGCAGGGATTTAACCTCCGTGTTGCTCGTCCAAGTCTGTTTATCTACAGTAGCATCCAAACAGGGTTATTATAGACAGAAATAACATTTTAATTCATTTTCTACTTATAGAAATAATGTCCTGTAACACTAGGGTTGATTAGCTAATCTGCAATACGAGAACGAGAACAATGCTTTTGCTTTATTTCCGTGTCTTCTAGGTGCACCATTAAAGGGACTATTTGTAACTTTTTAAGCGTATAAATGTAGCGGGTCGGCACACATGCGCGTTCGCATATGCGCGCTCGCGTGTGGCCGGAGCCTCGTCTCCGCTGCCTGCTCTCCACTCAGACAGAGCGCGCGCGTCCTCGCTGTCTCGCTCCACCTCTAGACGTGAACGCGCGCTCACTCCACACTGCAGAAGAGTTAGTTTAGCTCTGAGAATATCTAGTGAATGTACAGTGGACGTTTGGGCAGAAATAACTGCTGCAGCTCCTCCAGACCAACAGAGGTTTCCCGTGTCTTGTGAAGTGACGGAGCTGTACAGAGAGTTACGTTGTCTTCTCGTTACCGACCGGGTGCCGGTGTCTCCTCTGCTCTCTCCGGCTGCGGGCGGAGAGAGCAGGGAGACACGCTGCAGAACCCCGCTGCCTCAGCCTGCACTTAGGCAGGAAAAGCCAACACTAGGATCAGATCTAAATCATGTTCATGGAGAGACCTTCGTCTGGTCAGCTAACATTACTGCCAAGCAGCTGAAATATAGAGTGATATTGTGGTTTTAGCTGACGTGTGTCGCCTCACTGTTTTGAGCGATGCTCGTTCAGGTATATTTAGAGCGAGCAAGCGCGAGCCCGACGCTGACTTTCGTTGATTTCACGGCCACAGGTGTCGCTGTTAAGAAGCATTTCTGAAAGTTACAAATAGTCCCTTTAACTGGTGAAGATGCTGACTTTTTGCCTCAGTCTTTTAGCATTACACAGTATCACGTATGTAGCCAATAAGTGCAGATTTAAGACCCCTTTTACATTCGTTTTAGCACGAGCCAGCTGGAAAGATTAAAAAGTCAGCTGGAGGCAGTTTTTCGAACATCTCATTAGAGCTGATAAAAGCTGATAAAAGTCTGCTGACAAGAGTCGTCATTTTAGCCAACAAAATCGTCGGTTGTCAGCTAGAAATGAAAAGCCTGCCGTTTAATTCCGTATGAAATTGAAGAACTATTGTTTCCAAAAATGTTTCGAGTTTTGAGTAGTAAATGTGCCACCGTTATCATTGTAATCCATGCTAGAATAAAGCTTTGACAGATGTAGCAACAGTAGCTAAGAAGGGTTGGGGCTAGGCAAACCAATTTGGTTATTTCTTCTCTCCATTACTTCCCTCCTTGTCGCTCTCTTTCAGCTGGCAGGCTTACCACTTCTTTCTCTTTGTCTTTCTTAATGTCCTTACCGTTGAGCCAGGCAGGCAAGTATTCGCTCTTCATGCTGTAGTGCTGTTGGCCCAGGTTCCTCAGAATGACTGGCTCCGTACCCAGGAAGTTGTTGAGCGTTGCCGAGTACAGCTCCTTATCTGTACCAACGAAATACAAGCTTTAGTCTAATGCTGTTATTCAGGCCTGAGAGAAGGACACCGGCTCAGCGGGGGAGGCACAAAGAAGAAGACGAGAGAATGGGTTCCCTTAGGTTCACAGAGGCTGTACACACTGAAAGTGAATGCAGCATGCAAAGTTAAATTGGACTCCAGGACTCTCGGCAGCAATCGTACGGCTACAAAACAGATGGGAAGTGCTGCAGGAGCGGTTTGTGGAGATTTGATGGACGTTTTATGCTTCTGTTAGAGCCGTAAAAACACGGCGGTGCTGTTCGCTTTACTGTACAGACTGCTGGGATGGAACAACAGGAGCTGACTGTGTTGATTTTTTGATAGGGATGCATTTCCAACTAAGGACTAATCATGCATTTTTTATTCATTTAACATGATCCTTAAATGATCATTACACTTGTTAAGAAATACTTAGAAACCTGCATTTTCTTATAGGGATGCACCGATTGCAAAGTTCTGGGCCGATACTGATGTTTGATATAACAATTTGGATGAGGCAAACAAAGACCTCTTCATCATAAAAAATAACTGTCTTAAAGTCATTCAGCATTTCATTACACTGTCTTTGAATGAGCACAAATTCAATCAAACAAATTTATGGAACAACTTTTAATATAACCTTCTTTCACATGAAGAAGATTATTATTATTATTTTTTTAAAATAACTGCTTCAAAAGCCTTTTAGCTGCTATACAACTACCTACTCAATGAGAAGAATGTTTCAGTACTTATACGGCCCAACAAAAATATATATTTTTTTGAACGCCATATATTGTCCGAAACCGATGCAACGCAAATAACCTGCACAACATTTAGCTGCCGCAAATTTGACGCAAAACAACAGATAAACATCGGCCACTCCCATCGGCGAATCTCATCTTATTTGCCGATTGGGCAATGGCAGTCAACAAGGCGAATATCGGCCAATAAATCAGCGCATCCCTATTTTCTTATACTATAAAAAGTGTGTCTATGGATATGGAGTACATGAAAACATGAATGCATTTACATAAAGCTAGGCACAGTATGTGCTACACACACTTTTACTCACCCACTATCAGGCCAGTGTGCCCCTTGGCAGGGTCATAAGGGCATTTACCCTTCCCATCCTCCAGGTCTGCAGCGTTGAGCGTAAAATAATCCGCGTTCTGCAAACACACACACAGAAACACAGGTGTTTCATTTCCGTGGTCGGTGTGTATCACATGACCATGACCATAGCTTCACCCCTCGTCATGTTGTCCTGTCGCATCAGTGTCACACATATGCACACGCACACTAGCATTCACACATTCAGCTAACCCAACATGGCATATACTGTTTTCCATTGCATTCATTTTTATTTTTATCACACAGTGGTCTTAGCCTGAGGTCAGATATGGTCTCAAGTTGACACCTGTCAGCACCGGCTCGCAGTAACTGTATCTAGGGAAACACACACACACACACGTGCATGCATACTTACCACGTAGGTGCATTTGGGCTGGAAGGCGTAGGTGCCGCAGGTGTAGAGGAGCGTGTGGTTGTAGCTCTGCAGGAAACGGATGTAGTTGAAGCACTCGGTCTGTGAAGCATGAGAAGGAATTGTTAGAACGCTGTTGTCTGTTGAACAGTCAGTGCTTTGTTTTGTCTTCTGTTGAGGTGAAGACTCTCGGTATACTCACACACACCTCTGAGAATTTAGCTTTACTCTAACGCTTCAATGTGACTCCTTTCAATTCCTCATTCACATGAAAGAAACCTTGACACCAAACCCCGTTAGCTGATAATATCCTTTTATTAAAAATGTGTGAAATCAGTTGGCCAGTCAGCGATGGGAAGGAGTTTTTGGCTGTGCCATTTTCGGTTATTTTTTTGGATGTACAAATGATGTAGAAAAAACTTAAAGACACCGAACATTGGCAGTCTCCAAGAACATTTTACTTTTAAAGTCAGTCAATTTAAACACAGTTAAACAAGTGTCCTATTAACTAGGACCTCAGATAAAGCTGGAGTAGGCAGGTTGGAGCAAATGTAATGCCTATTTCTCACATGACATGTTTTCAGAAACTTCTTGGAGTGTACTGTTTAGCCGGAGGAAACTTTCTCATTTTACAGCTAAACAGTTCACTACAAGATGCTTCTGAAAACATTTTACGCGAGAAATTAGTTTGTGAGTGATTGACAGCTGCCTCCGTTGAATGAACAGCCAATAGGAATGCTCTCTCTCTCTGAAATGACCTGTGATTGGCCAAAGTCTCCCGTCACAGGCTAGATTTTTTAAAGCCTGAAAACAGAACCATGAGGAGGTGCAGAAGTCTAGTTTTCTCTCAGAGCACTTGAATTACAATATGCTGAAAGGTTATTATGGAGTTTTTGCCCAGTGATGCCAAAAACATCCTGCCTACTGCCACTTTAAGGTACAGAAAAAGGTGCAAAAAGATTTAAAAAAGAAGAAAAAACAAAAATAATAACTCGAATGCTGTTAGTATCTTCAGTATTCTATGTTGAAAGAGGAAATAATGACGCTGACACTAACTGTGAACTTCATTATCGCTCTAAATGCACAGCTGAGTTGATGTGTTTTTAGTTTACAGAGAGCTGAGCGTGTCCACATTTTCACCTCAATGAATCAGAGTAATGAACAATCATGGTATTCGCAAAGGTGCAATAATTAGTGTTATTGTCTAACCTAATTGCACCACCGTGGAATACGTACAGTAAATAAATGAGATAATGGTCGAGTGGATTGATCGCCAGCCTGAAAATTAACACCCCATTTCCTACAAACCCCGGTGTTTCCAGTTTCAAAGAACACACACAGTATCTACCGTACTACTGTACTGTAATCTCGCGTACGGATATTTTACTTGGCTGTCTAAAAGTGGGACTTTTCATTTAGTTTCCAAAAAAAATACATAAGATACAACCAACCCGTTCGGCAAGATAATGGACAAGGCATTAAGCGTGCAATACAAATGCCTTTCTTGCTTTTCGCGTACCATTTGTACAACATGTAGTCTGTATTGACTGCAATGTAAACGCATCTGCATAAATATGCTATGCTATGTTTTCTGCTCGCCATTTCCTTCAGGAAACAACATGGCGGCCTGCTCGTAAACTTTCTGTTATTCCGTCGAAAGAATCCACCAAAATCTACTTCTGGAAACATTTCATGTGAGAAATATGCGATGCGAGCTGGACGAGTTGGGCAGGACAGACTCATTTGCATAAAGCTGAGCTTTATCAACTTTATGCAAATACAGACCCTCTCCAAATCACCAAAACCCTCCCACCATGCACTGGGCGACTGCTTCTCCTGCTTTCCAGAGGAAATGAATGGAAAGCATTGAGACGCCCTCCGTCACCAGATCTGGTGGAAATGTTAGCTTCTCAAGTTGGATCCCAATGTGCAAACCAATGATCATGACTGTATCAGGTTACTTATTTATATTTGGCAATCATGATAATCAAATTAAATGAGGCATTTGTAACAAGTAGGATCAAATGTGCACAAGGATGTGAACTGAAACATTACACATGCTGTATATAAAATGTCTGGACATATGTGTGCATATTTTTGTACGTGAAAACAAGGCGTGCAGAATCACAAACACAGAAAAACACACAACTCGTAACATCACGGTCACATGTGTAAATTCACCCTGCTGCATAAGGAAGCAGTTAAAACATTCGTAGCATTCCTTACTATTCATTTCCTTTGGCATTAATGGAATCCACTACTGCATCTTTATTTGTTTCCGTTGCACTATTTAATTACTTTTGCATTGGATAAAGTTTAGGGGAGACACTTGAAGTGTGTTTAACGTTCTAGGGTAATAATGCAGTGAGAGAAGTCTGTAGCCTCTGCCGTCGTCAGCGGTGCACACAGTGTCCCCATCTCATTACTATCAGGTCACAAGATCAGTCAGAGAACAGAACAAGGTGTCCATTAGAGGAGGATGTGCCAGGTGAAAGTGTCCTTGAGCAACACGCTGATTATCTTTCTTGTCTGTGTCTATTTCCACTTCAATTACATCTTCCCTAATAAAGTGAAGCCAATGCTGAAGTGCCTTAAACTTGCATTCTTTCTAACAGCCAGCAGGGGGCGACTCCTCTGGTTGCAAAAAGAAGTCTGATTGTATAGAAGTCTATGAGAAAATGAGCCTACTTCTCACTTGATTTATTACCTCAGTAAACATTGTAAACATGAGTTTATGGTCTCAATCGCTAGTTTCAAGTCTTCTTCAATACAGCATGATGTTCATTTAGTAAATTATGGTCCCATTTAGAGTCAAATAGACCATAAAG
>CAKAKR010059712.1:0-13437 GCA_916700685.1 Adelosebastes latens
CTCTCTGTCTGTCTGTCTCTGTCTCTGTCTCTGTCTCTGTGTGTCTCTCTCTCTCTCTGTTTCTCTGCGTTTCTGTGTGTCTCTCTCTCTCTCTCTGTCTGTCTCCCTCTGTCTCTGTCTCGCTGTCTCTTTCGCTCTCTGTCTGTCTCTGTGCGCTTGTGTGTGTGTGTGTGTCTCTGTCTCTCTCTCTCTCTGTCTGTGTCTCTCTCTGTCTCTCTCTCTCTCTCTCTCTCTCTCTCTCTTTCTCTGTCACTGTCTCACTGTCTCTCTCTCTGTTTCTTTGTCTCTGTCTCTTTCTCTCCCTCTGTATTTCTTTGTCTCCCTGTCTCTCTCTGTCTCTCTCTCTGTCTCCCTCTCTCTCTCTCTCTGTGTTTCTTTGTCTCTCTGTCTGTCTCTGTCTCTCTCCCCCTCCCTCTCTCTCTCTCTCTCTGTCTCCCTCTCTCTCTGTGCAGCTGCAGCAGATAGTGAGGGATGAGGAATAGAGGGATGGAGGAATTCCGATCTGAGAGGAAATGCAGACCCAGTGGGGGGACCGACCAGCAGTTTAGTGAGTCTGTAATTAGACCCTGGAGGGTGGTCTACCAGAGTTATGCTGCAGCACATGCTGCTCCACTGTACACTGCTCCTCACCACAGCTGTTGGTGATGGTGTTATCCAGTCCAGATAACAGAACCAGCATTACTGCCTTCAGTAGCTTTAACACTCGTATCTTCAGATCAGGGGCCATCTTTTACAGGTAACAACTGCCCCAGATGTTATTGTCAAATAGGCTCAATGGGCAGACACTTGTTGCCTGAGTCTGCATGAAACTAGGAGGGATCTATAGGAAACAGAGAGAGGGAGAGAGGCTGTGCTGACTCAGGGATTTCTCTCTCCTCTGTCTCCTCCAGAGGACTGAAGCGGCTGCAGAGACGTGAACGAGGTGAGATCAACCTTCAGATTAACATCTCAGTTATCAGTCGGCTGGTTGCATGAGCCCTGAATAGTTGGGATTATACGATGAACTTGTGGATGCATGAGACCACAAACAGATGAAACACGCTTCTAATGCATGGCAAGCTGCAAAATGTTGATATCAGTGCTTGTGTCTTCTACACTGTAGTTTATAAATGCAGAATTAATAGCCTACAATACATCACAATTAGAAAACAAGAGCACGTAAATATGAGAATCAAGCCTGTTGTGTATTTTACGCACAATTTCCATTTCCAGTGGGGTTTTCCATCAAAACCAGTTATGTAATATCCCTGGTCAGTGTATGAGCCATATGAAACCCAGTGAGTGGCCATCTGGGGTTCATTTGAAAATCCCAACAGAACCACAACACAAGGAGCAGATTTCCACTGCAACATGAATGGCACCAGATAAAACACCATCAGGACCAACTAAATTTATAATATTTTTGATTCAATGTGCACAGTGCAGCTGCAAAACTGCTGCTGGAAATAGACACACACACACACACACACACACCTAAGCCGAATGAATGTAAAATCAATGTGGAGAGCATCAAAACTGACTTAATGACTTTTCCCTGATCTAACTGCTGTAGTTGGTCCCCAGTGGACTACTTTAGCAAGTTTTGTCTCTCAGCTTTTTCGGTGTTGTTTATTTATTATCTCCTCAAGATGTTTGCACACAGATATATATGGTAGAAATAATAATGGTCCAAAATTATGTGAAATTGCATATTTTTAATTGAAAAACGTAAAAAAAAAAAAAAGATCTTGGAGGAGGGCAGAGGGCAAATTTGGTCCCCCCGGCCCCCAATGTTGACTACATGGCTACATCTCTTTGTAGTTGTTTTATGTCTCTTTGTGGTTATTTGTGTCTCTTTGTAGACTAATCATTTTGCATCTTTTTGATGTTGTTTTGTGTCTCTCTTTAGTCATTTTTCATATAGTCATTCTGCATCTCTCTGTAGACATCTTGCATCTCTTTTTGCATCTCTTTGTAGTAATTTTATTTCTCTTTGTGGCCATTTTGCATCTCTTTATAGTCGTTTTGCGTCTCTATGTAGTCATTTTGTGTCTCTGTAGTCGTTTTACGTCTCTTAGTAGTGGTTTTGCATTTCTTTGTGGTCATTTTGTCTCTTTGCAATAATTTTATGTTTCTTTGTAGTCATTTTATGCCTCTTTGCAGTCGTTTTACGTCTCTTTGTGACCATGTTGCATCTCTGTGTAGGAATTTTGTGTCTCTTTGTAGTCATTTTGCATCTCTTTGTGGCCATTTTGCATCTCTTTGTGGCCATTTTGCATCTCTTTATAGTCGTTTTGTGTCTCTTTGTAGTCGTTTTATGCCTCTTTGCAGTCGTTTCACGTCTCTTTGTGGCCATTTTATGTGTCTTTGTAGTCATTTTGCATCTGTTTATAGTCTTTTTGTGTCTCCTCATTTTATGTCTCTTTGTGGCCATTTTATGTGTCTTTGTGGTCATTGTACGTCTCCTTGTGGCCAATTTGCCTCTCTTTATAGTCATTTTGTGTCCTCCAAATGACCAACATTTCTCTGACACAGTTTCAAAAAACTTTCCAAAAAATAAAAAGTTGGACTTTATTAGAGTGCACCGCACCTAATAAACTGGTAACGCACTGTTAAAGAGCACAAAACACACTCTGGTCCAGTTTCAGAGTTCCAGTGTGAGGGAACAGCATCGGTCCAAGTTGTATTTTGACTGTTGATCATTGCAAAACTGCAACAGTCAATGAATTTTTTGAACGTTTAGAATATGAGTTTGTTTTCTTTTCCTGAGTTGTCCAGTCGTGTATGAAGGATGCAATAGTCAGTATGGATACAGCTGTCCTGTATAAACACAGCAGCACACCCTGTTCTAGTTACACTATGCACATACTGGCTGATCACTGAGTCTGGCAGACAGCCATCGCTTTTCCATTGAAAACTATACTCCGCTTGGCTCTCTGACTCCACTGACTTTGTCTGGATAAAAGCCGTGGTGAGGAGACAACCTTTCCTGAACTAATTGGTGATGAATTATGGGCTGCCTGCAGGGTAATTTTTCATGTGATTTATGATCGTTGTAACCATGCCCGCTCCCATTATTTTGACATTTTCTTTACTTTTGGGATTTGGATGAGGAGTGCATTAGTGAGTCTTTGACCTCTCAGAGGCTCTGCGGATATTTGAGGGCAGAAATCTTCCATTTCAAATGCCACTGTGAAAGCACGGTCAACTCATAAACAAACGTGCTTATTTTGTAGAAAGAATGCTTCACTTTAATAGTTTTTTTCCACAATCCCTGACTCCTGTTTTTTCTCTAAATGTTTTCTCTGGCTCAGGGTTGTAGATTTATTTTTTCCGCTCTGGGAGTGACATCCAGGACACATAATGATCGCATTTTCTGAGCAGCTGCTGAACAACTGATATTTCAGCTAGTACATGTGTTTCATAAATTGAATGGAATCACTTCTGGGGATTTTTTTCTCTTTCCTTATGTGAACTGATGATTCTTTAATTTTTCTTGTTTTCGGACTAATTCAAATGTATTTAAAAAGCAAAATTCTGCATGATTTCTATCAGATAGTGGTGCCTAAAACTAAATAGTGTCATGTATGCCTTTATCTCCTCCTGCTCTCATTACTTCCACTCTCCATTTCAACACTATTTTAATTGCTATTCAAGCTCTCGTTGGTTTTGCCTCCTCTTATACAGCATTCAGACACAATAACTCCATATTCTGCACCAAGATCACTTAGATCTGTTAACCAAAGGCCTTTAAAGGTTCTGCAGTCCCGGCTCAATTTACTGTTACACTGTTAGTACAGATAAAGATAGTGTGTTTGTGTATATACTGTATATAGACCATAGACTGTATATATAGATGAACGAAGCGTCTCCACTTCCTCCCACTATACAGAAGTGAAGCCAAAATATCCCGGACACGGGAGCTACCATGTTGAGATTTTGACGTAATTTGGACACAGAGTCTGCGTAGTAGTGATCGGGCGGTGGAGCCACGGTGTCGAGGTCAACCAACGGAACCAATCGTGAGGCGAGCACGGCCGCAGCTTGTTAGCGAGAGAGACTCACAGCTACCAATCATGACGTCTCACCCCCTTTTTATAGCCTCAAATAACTAATTAAAACAAAACTTATCAGAAAAAAGACTTGAACATACATCTGCGTGATAAGAATAACCTAAAATGACAGAAACCATCTTTGGGAAAAAAATGTACTTGATTTTGACTTTGACTTTTTAATTTGACCAATGCCCCATCGCTAATATGGAGGGGGCGGGATTTAGTACCTATAATGCAGCCAGCCACCAGGGGGCGATCTAGATGTTTTGGCTTCACTTTTGGGGAGCTGTCATGTTGTCCATCTTTATATACAGTCTACGGAATAGACTGGCTTTTAGCCATGCTACCCGAATGGATCTACGGGTGCCAATGTTGGTTAGCTCGCTCAGTCCACCATTTTTGTGCATACAGAAATAGCTCATCAGCTATTGGATGAATTGTTATGAAATTTTGTATAGACATACATGGTCCCCAGAGGATGAATCCTAATGACTTAAGTGATCCTTAGACTTTTCCTCTAGCTCCACTATGATGTTGACATG
Organism: Adelosebastes latens; assembly: GCA_916700685.1. Taxonomy (NCBI): domain Eukaryota; kingdom Metazoa; phylum Chordata; class Actinopteri; order Perciformes; family Sebastidae; genus Adelosebastes; species Adelosebastes latens. Next base: position 4,577 of record CAKAKR010059712.1, read on the forward strand.
TGAGTGAGCCGTCTAACTATTGGATGGATTGCCATGAAATTGGGTTTACTATATCATTTATTACAGACATTATTTATTACTTTGACTTTCATGTTCCCCAGATGATGAATCATAATGACTTGATCGCATAACTTTTTTTCTAGCACCATCATCGGGTCAAAATTTTAATCCATCCAATACTTTGCTTCATGACCAAAAACCTTCAGAACTAATGACATACCCATCGGCCTCAGCTATACTGTGTGTTTAGTGCTAATTAGCAAATGCAAATGCTAAATTAAGATGGTAAACATGGTAAACATTATACCTGCCAAACATCGGCATGTCGGCAAGTCGCAGTGGACGATGATCCAGATCCACCAGCAGAAATTAATTCAAAAGCTAAAGAGACAAAAACATTGAGGCTCTTCCAATCATCTGATAGTATCCTCTGTTCCTACTGTTAGGCACAGCTATGTTGGGCGTCCTCGTCCTTCTGTCCCTCACCTCCCCGGTGGCCCTGGTGCCTCCTCCGGGTGCTCCTCCTGTCCCCTGCCGGCACTGCTGTGATCACCTGGAGCCAGCAGAGGGCAGCGGAGCCCAGCCTCTCACAGGAGGGGTCAGCCATGTGCCAGAGGTCCGCACCTACATCAACATGACCATCCTCAAAGGTACTATGTCTATGTCATGCCACTTAGCAGCATTTACAGACACCCCCCCCCCCCCCCCCAAATACTATACATGTCCACTTTTTCTCTTGGTTGATGCAGTTTGTCCACCATAAATGGCCAAATCTTAGTTGTCTTATGCTGCTTTAAAAGTTCACACATGCTGATTGGCAGACAGAGATATTAGAAGATTTAAGAGCATACTGCAGTTTTTTTTTAAAATCACGCTAACAAATTTAATATTTTGGAACAACGTGGAATTTCAAAACCTCGGGGTTCACTTTATGAGATGGAAAAAATCTAGGAAGGCATCTTGTTTGTTAAACGAGCTCCCACAGATTTTCTTTAAGTGGAATTTAGTACCATTTGCAGAAAACTTAAAGGAACAGTGTATAACATTAAGGGGATATAATGGCAGAAATGGAATATAATATAATAATAAGTATTAGGGCTGTCAAAGTTAACGAGATAATAAGGTGTTAACGCAAATTCGTTTTAACGGCACTAATTTCTTTAACTCATTAACGCAACTTGCGATTTCTAGGTTGTAGCGGGCTCTGTTTTGAAGCTAGAGTGAAGGTACTGGCATCATATGAAACTAGAAAACCAAAGGAATCCATTGGTACCATTCATGTCTTACTAAATTTTGGTGAGGAAAGTCTGGCATGACCATTTTCAAAGGGGTCCCTTGACCTCTGACCTCAAGATATGTGAATGAAAATGGGTTCTATGGGTACCCACGAGTCTCCCCTTTACAGACATGCCCACTTTATGATAATCACATGCAGTTTGGGGCAAGTTATGGTCAAGTCAGCACACTGACACACTGACAGCTGTTGTTGCCTGTTGGGCTGCAGTTTGCCATGTTATGATTTGAGCATATTTTTTATGCTAAATGCAGTACCTGTGAGGGTATATACATACATTTGCATAAAGCAAGCATATTTGTCCACTCCCATGTTGATAAGAGTATAAGATACTTGACAAATCTCCCTTCAAGGTACATTTTGAACAGAAAAAATGTGCTATTAATTTGCGATTAATCGTGATTAACTATGGACAATCATGCGATTAAACATTTTAATCGACTGACAGCCCTAAAAAGTATGTTTTCTTTAGTGTATAATCACCTGAAAATAAGGATCGTTGTGTTTTAGTTACCTCAGAATGAGCCGTTTATAGGGAGCGGGTCCTCTTCACAGAGCCGGCCGCCATGTTTCTACAGAAGCCCAGAACGGGCAAACCACACTGGCTCTTAGATAGGGCCATTCGCTTTTTCACATAGTTCTCCAACACGCTTGAATGTAGTCAGATCCTACACACTGCACCTTTAAAGCACTCAGCTCCTTTTCAAGACATATTTATGAAGCCACCCAGGTCACTGGACAGCTGAACCAAAAGCAACTCTACACCAGGTCCAGAGTTTCTTGACGGAAGAGCTCCAGCCTTTATACCTAACTATCCAACACGTAACCCCAAAACATATCAATAGTTATCTTGAATTGAACTGAACCAGTGAAGGAAATTTCTTACAGACTAATATCACTCTGTGCAGGTGACAAAGGAGAACGTGGCGACAGAGGAACACCAGGTAAAGCTGGACAAGAAGGCCCTTCAGGCTCCAGAGGTCCCGTGGGCTCAAAAGGCGCTAAGGGCCAGGCAGGTCTCCCAGGAGACCCCTGTAAAGTCCAATACTCTGCCTTCTCCGTCGGGCGTCGCAAATCCCTCCACAGCCTGGAGTCCTACCAGGGGCTCGTGTTCGACACGGTCTTCGTCAACCTCGACGACCACTTCAACATGTTCGACGGGAAATTCCTCTGCCACGTCCCGGGGATCTACTTCTTCAACGTCAACATCCACACGTGGAACTTCAAGGAGACGTATCTGCACCTCATGCTCAACGACACCGAGCAGGCCATCGTGTACGCCCAGCCCAGCGACCGCTCCATCATGCAGAGTCAGAGCCTGATGCTGGAGCTGGAGCTGAAGGACGAGGTGTGGGTCCGCCTGTACAAGAGGGAGAGGGAGAACGCAATCTACAGCGACGATGTGGATGTCTATATCACTTTCAATGGATACCTCATCAAAGGTAGCGTGGAGGGAAACTGAATAAGAGGGGCCGAGGATGAGACTGTTGAGCTCAGCTGGATGGAAAGCAAACAAATTGAACGGACATGGCAGCAGAATGCAACCCACTGTAATATAGTCCTCCTCTTCCTTTTATATTCGGTGCTCCAAGGTGGCGCTAGAATCAAAATGGTTGCCAGAAAATGAGCAATACCACTTTGAGAAAATGTGAAGAAATAAACTGAATACGCTCATCATCACCCTGATAGAAAATCAGAATTATGAAAGCAGGTTCATTCTCTTTATACTGCAGATATCACAACAACATACACAGGTTTCAGTAAAGGAATCGTCCAACATTTTGGGAAATATAATAATTTGTTTTCTTGCCAAGAGTTAGAAGAGGAGATTGATGCCACTCTCGCCTCTGTATGGTACATTTGTAGCTGGAACCAGCAGCCAGTTAGAAAAAACTGAAAAAAACGACATAATTTGTCATGCATAATTTCTAATCTGTTGATTTTCAGTGACAGAAAATTTGAAAATTAAAAGATGTCTGATATAATTTCTCCCTCTGTAATGAAGAAACTAAACGGTCGTTTATGTTTTAATATATGGTAAGAAAACTGCACTTTTGTACGTGGTGCTAAAACACGGTGCTAACTGAACTTTAGTTTTGGAGTTTGTGAAACTGCAGGAAGCATAATGTTCTCTCCGAGTAAGACTTAATGTTTCGGATTAACTGATATTTTATTGACTGAATTATTTTTACTTTTAAAGTTGAAAACTTGAGAGTTTGCCAGCCAGAAGGTGCTGATTACCCCCCCACCCATCTCTCCCTCCCTTTTTATTATAATACCATCATGTAAAATTTACATGACGATATATTCACTTTATAGTATGAAGATAAACTGTGCATTGTACATAAACTGGAGGCCCAACTGCAACATCAAGCAGTAATAGGTAATCTGTTAATAATATTAAATACACTCATGTCAACTGTGAAACAATTACCTGCAATTAAAACAGACATCATTAACAGTGGTACTAACATAACTATAAAATTAATTATTGATACATCAGTATAATCTGCATAAATGCCTGTTAACAATTGTACTAACATGATCATTAATACCATTATAATACTACAAAAGAACAATAATCCGTATAAATATGGCGTTACATTTTCTAACTGTGACCACAACAGAACAATTAACATGATAATTTCATGGTATTTCTGTTTGTATAAATATAACAAGCAAAACCGATGGCTGTGTTTCTGTTTATTTAAAGGCGTATATTGTTGTTAACGTCATAATTGATAACCCTAAAAGTCACTGATATGATGGTAGCTGGCTGCTTATGTTTTTTTTTTTTTGCCTGCTAGTCATTTAACGCAGCTTTGCAATCTGTGTTTAATGGCATTTGATTTATTTAAAGGGTACAAAGTCATTTCTGATAGTTTGGGATGCACGTTTATGTCAGTTCAATGTTAGTTGGTGGGAATCCAGTGAGGGATCACATCCATGTTGCAGATCTTGCCGCTCTCTCAGCTTGGTCTGTCTACACTAGGGTTGAAAATATTGAAAATATTGACTATCTCAATATCATGTTTTTGTGATACTGTATCAATTCTCAAAAACACTATTGATTTTTAATTAATAGTTTACATGCAAAGATGAACTCAGTCAAAACTTTATTTCACTTGCAAAGAGATGTGCCCTCTGTGCCCTCTCAAAGTAGTGCTATGTTGCTGGATGTTACAGGGACTGTGCTAAATGCAGATCCCACTGTTCTGATTGCATAGATTTTATGTATATGGCGGTGCGTCCTTTATACAATGACAGTTTTCCTAAAAGTAGAGTTCAAAAATCACAATATATCGCCTTGCTTACAGTATCACAATATATTGAATTGTTACCTCTGTATCATGATGTGTATCGTATCACCAGATTCTTGTCAACACACAGTCTACATGTCTCAAAAAGGTCTTGTAATGAAGATTTTTTGATAAAAAATGAACACAGTGACACCTTGAGGATGTCATGGAGAGTTGCTTAGTAATGAACTGGTTCCCCTCCCAAAATTCTGTGTATTTGTATTGTAGCTAAAGCGTTATCTTAAATCTTCTTTTTTTCCGATGACAGTTGTTTGGTGTCTCAGATATGATACACATTATATACTGTCATGAATGTATCATGAAGACGGTATGTGTGTGGTAAGTTGGCAAGTTAACTTTTCAGGCATAAACATCAAGAGGTTTCCTTGATTTTGCTAAAAAAAAAATTGTCCACATTTCCTGTTTACATTTTTGTGGGCTGCACTTTCCTGTTGTCCTGATAAGAGATATTTCCCCCCCCCCATTTCCACAAGGCGTTCCTGTCAGTCCGCGCTACACAAAGGGACTATTCTGCTTCATGGTGCTGAGAAAATAACATTATTAATTATTTGAGGGATACCTTTGTGCCAATATTATTGTATAGTAGGGCTTTGTATTGGCAAGAATCTGACGATACGATACGTATCATGATACAGGGGTTACGATTCAATGTATTGCGATATATGCGATACTGTAAGCAAGGAGGTATATTGCGATTTTTTAAATCTAATTTTAGGAAAACTGTCATATTATAAAGAACAAACCACCATATGCATAAAATCTGAGTAAAAAAAGTTTACTTTTTTATGCAATCAGAACAGTGGGATCTGCATTCGCATTCCCTGTAGCATCCAACATCATCGCACTACTTTGAGAGACACATATCTGTGCAAATGCAATAGAGTTCATCTTGGCATGTAAACTTAGTTAAAAAACGATGCAGTGCTTTTTAGAATTGATACAGTATCACAAAACATAATATCCCGATATTCAATATTTCTGATATTTTCTCACACCCCTATTGTATAGTGTCATTATATCATATAATACTGATGTAGAATGCATAATTCACAAAAAAAACACAGTTTCCATCATGCCCCACAACCTTTATTTCTCTTGTACGAAGACCAGATGATGCATGACACCATAACACTGATGAAACTGAATGAATACTTTTGCATTTTCCCCATTCGTGAGAGAAGTTTATCAGACAGCAAAGTCTCTTGTGACTTTATGAAATATTTATACGTGTTTTACAAAAAACATGAATCACAAAAATAGATTTAGTTTTTTTTGGTTTGTGACACCGATCAATGTTAGGAATTGGCATGAGGTCAAAATGTAGGAAAAGATGATGTGGCACTGCAGCTTCAAAGAGACACTTAATCTGTTAAAAGCATCAATGCTGTTGAAGCGTCAGGTCACCACCAGTCAAACTCTAATCTTCACAAAGATCCATTAACAACTCCCAGACTGATTTTCCCCATTACAAAAGCAGCATGTACTCATAGGTTTTATTCTGCCAATAAATAAACCGTTTCTTTTTCCCTTACAAAATGATTCCATCTTACGGCATCGCTGTTAAAGTATAAATACAGCCAAGAGTAACATTTCTGACATGGTTAACATCAGGAACATAAGAAAACGACACAACAAAAATACAAAAGAGATATGAAAATGACAATCCAAACACTGGTGAAGTGGGAGTGTGTGATGACTAGGTGTGTTTTCTTTCCTCTTCTTTTTTTCCAAGCTTTTTCTGTGTGTATATTTAGGCCCACATGGAAAAAAACGCACCACGTTGACAGACTTTTGGGAAAAACCAGTCGCTGATGCTGAATAATTCCATCCTGACTGTGAATTAAAAATGCCCCACACTTGTACAAAACAAACCAAAAGGCAGTGAGACAACAATGAGTCAATAGTGTGAACATGTACATCTTAGAGACTTGCAGAATAATTGCATACAGTACAAACCACACAGTAATCCTGTGTTAAACAACAACACACAAAGCAATCCACTGGACACAAGCACACTGAAAGAATCATGAATCACACAAATTCCCTTAAAGACAGTTTCTGCTGAAGGGCTCTGCTGTTTCCTGTTCTTTCCGAAGAATAACCACACAACATAAACAAGGCCCAGTATATCAAATATACCTTGTGGCTTCGTACAGCTCTCACTGTATTGTGTTCAAAGTAAAAAGTCCTTCTACAAAAATACTTTTTTTTTTGCTGTGTAAACTTTTGCAACCAAAGGCACTATCTTATTTTCCCGCTCTTCTTATATAAAACATGCAGCCCGATCCGTGCTCACATCATGATGTGATTTATCTTGACTCACACCTTGACTTGTGACATTAATACTGGCATCATCTTGCATCAATCTCTTTGTGGAGTGATGTGCACATACTGAAAAAAACACTTCTCGTTGACTAATGTGCTCAGCTCTGTGCTACAAAATACTGCGTCCCATGAAAATGCTGCCCTTGAAATGTAAAAAAAAAACATATTTAGGGGGGTGGACAACAACACTGTTGCAGTCTCCAGGGTTACCCGATGTAGGTCAGTGTTAATAGCTGCAGTTTGTGCGTGAAAACACATGAAATGCTGATGAGAACAGCGTCACGGCAACACAACAAGCAATAAAAGAAAAATGTTCCCTTTGGAAAACTAAATACACAGACGGAGGCTGACCTGTGTGCATCCGGCTGAAATGAAAAGAATGTAGAAACTCCAGTTTTATGACCTCAAAGACAAGCTGAGACAAATCCAGCTGTGCCGTCTAATGTTCACTGGAGCTGCTGTGTGCTTCTCTACGATGAGATGCTTGGTCAAATAAAGCAAGCTGCTAACGTGTCGTCTGAAATGTTTCTATTAATATAATCTAATGGATTTCTCCACTCTGAAAGCTAATGTGCCGGGTCTGAAGAAGCAGTAGGGGGTTGTTGGTATGTGTTACGTAACACACGAGTATCCTCTTAATCTGTGTATGAGGTATAAAAGAACCTGTTTTGGATGTGGATAGCTGTCATTAGTATGTCTTTTTAAACACATACATAAAAATCCCTTTCATGCTCGACATAAACATGGCACTTACACAATGTGAAATAAATTAGATGACAACTTAACGCTCTAAAAACTAATCTAGTAACACTTTGTTTTTAACTGGTCGCCCACATTTCCCTGTCCATTGCATCTGTGTCGGTGTCACGACCAAAAGGGTTCCTGTGACATCACAAACATAGAGTATGGCTCTGTGACATCACTTCGGCATCCTGCTACGAAGCCCGTGTGATCGTCACAGTTAGTCACAACCAGCCCCGTCTCACAAAAATGACGTTCCCACACAACTAAACATGCATTCTCAATTTGGAGGGAAACGTATTTCGTCGCAGATTTGTCTTTGATGTATCACAAATACGTTTGTAATGATAGTTCGCGGAAGGCCGCAGCAAGTGACGCTGTACAACGAGTGGCGCGCTGAGCAGGTGATGTTGTATATTACGTTACGTTATCAAACAAACAGGACTTTCCCCCAGGAGACCGATGTTCATGTCCCGTGTGAAAGTCAACGTTCACTTACGTAGTCATTTTAAAGGTCTTACTGATAACGTTTTTATGTAGACGAATATTTTTTTTAAGATAATACAGCCACAGCACTTGTCGAAAGGTACCGAATAAAGTAAGTAAAGTTTGGCCTTTCCTGAAAAAAATATCATGATTGTGAATGAATCACTTTAAAAATTTTGGCGGGTCCAAAATGTATGTTTTGTTTATATCTGTGGAAGATAGCTGACGTTTGGTTCCCACTTCTAACAAGGCTTGTGAGCCAATAGTAAAACAACGTTGGCATCACGTGGTGTCGTCAGTTAGTGTGGAAAAAACTGAGAAGTGGCTGCGATTGACGGTAAGTGTCTGGCAACGACTTGTTGTGAAGTAAAAGCAATGGAACGGGGGAGATAGTGACATCTAGTGGCTGAATGTTATCAATGTTATCAATAGCACCTTTAAGCCAAACAATTTTTTTTTTAATAAACCTACAAAGCAGTGTTGTAGCGTTTTTTTTGTTTTGTTTTGTTTCAATTTACAAAGTTAATGCTTAAAACTGTTTAAAAGTGCGACCGTTTCCCTAGAAAAGTAATGCGGTTTAGTTGTATGAGAACATCATTTTGTGGGAGACAGGATTGTCACAACACAACTGTGACATCACAAATGCCAGGCGTGGCGTGACATCAACGTTGGGAGTGCTCGACACTCGGCGTGGA
>CAKAKR010059712.1:13457-54990 GCA_916700685.1 Adelosebastes latens
GTCTGAAATGTTTCTATTAATATAATCTAATGGATTTCTCCACTCTGAAAGCTAATGTGCCGGGTCTGAAGAAGCAGTAGGGGGTTGTTGGTATGTGTTACGTAACACACGAGTATCCTCTTAATCTGTGTATGAGGTATAAAAGAACCTGTTTTGGATGTGGATAGCTGTCATTAGTATGTCTTTTTAAACACATACATAAAAATCCCTTTCATGCTCGACATAAACATGGCACTTACACAATGTGAAATAAATTAGATGACAACTTAACGCTCTAAAAACTAATCTAGTAACACTTTGTTTTTAACTGGTCGCCCACATTTCCCTGTCCATTGCATCTGTGTCGGTGTCACGACCAAAAGGGTTCCTGTGACATCACAAACATAGAGTATGGCTCTGTGACATCACTTCGGCATCCTGCTACGAAGCCCGTGTGATCGTCACAGTTAGTCACAACCAGCCCCGTCTCACAAAAATGACGTTCCCACACAACTAAACTTGCATTCTCAATTTGGAGGGAAATGTATTTCGTCGCAGATTTGTCTTTGATGTATCACAAATACGTTTGTAATGATAGTTCGCGGAAGGAAAACATTTTGGCGGGTCCAAAATGTATGTTTTGTTTATATCTGTGGAAGATAGCTGACGTTTGGTTCCCACTTCTAACAAGGCTTGTGAGCCAATAGTAAAACAACGTTGGCATCACGTGGTGTCGTCAGTTAGTGTGGAAAAAACTGAGAAGTGGCTGCGATTGACGGTAAGTGTCTGGCAACGACTTGTTGTGAAGTGTTGTAGCGTTTTTTTTGTTTTGTTTTGTTTCAATTTACAAAGTTAATGCTTAAAGCTGTTTAAAAGTGCGACCGTTTCCCTAGAAAAGTAATTGAGAATGCGGTTTAGTTGTATGAGAACATCATTTTGTGGGAGACAGGATTGTCACAACACAACTGTGACATCACGAATGCCAGGCGTGGCGTGACATCAACATTGGGAGTGCTCGACACTCGGCGTGGAGTTTTGAGTTAAGGACTACACTGAATGTACAACATGTTAGGGACACATGCTGTTTGCACTCTTACTTGTGTGCTTCTTGTTATCGTTGTGATTTAATAATGGCTATTAACCTGGCTTCACCTCATTAGTGTGCTTCCTTGGAGCAGTGAGTGTCCTTAATAACGTGCACATTCAGTGTAGGACACACAAGACCGGAGGACATATCTGCAAAGCCCAGAATAAAGGGAGGTGTCACTGTTGTTGGAGTGTAGTATTAAAGACATGTTGTCTGTGTGTGTCTGGGTCAGTTATGTAGAAAGTCACTCATTGAAGATGGAGTCGGGTCTGTCGTAGCCAAAGAGCCTGAAGTCAGGTTCATACAGCTTGTAGAGTTCTCTCCGAGCCTCGACGGGCACCGTGCTGAACCAATCGGCCTCCCAGCTGCTGGCTGTGAGGTTCCTATGGGAGGTGGGGAACTCCACCACATTGTCCACTCGCAGCTGGCGCAGCAGGTGCTCTGCGTCCTCCTCCGCGGTCTCCAGGTGGCCCACAAAGTCGTACTGAATCTGGCAAGGGTGGCAAAGCCGATACACCTGCCGCCAGTGCTCGTTGAAGGGCATCTCCTTCTCCGTCTGAGGGTCCAGGAGGTACTGGATGAAGTTGGAGAAGGACGGGTGGATGCCCACGCCGAACGCCTCGTCCACAGAGGCGGGAGGTGTCGGCTGGTTGGCGTAGCGGCGCAGCATGACCTGTGCAAAGCGCCGATAGAAGTCCTCGTTGCGCAGCTCAAATTTGTTCCGGTAGGCGGAGATGAGGCGCACGAAGGGGTCCCGCACAAAAATGAACTTGGTGTACTTCTTCAGCTTCACCTTCAAAAGTGAATTTAAATTGTATTAACACATAACATATTATCGTCACACATATACAGTATAATGGACAGTTAACTTAGATGATGGAGGCTAGGGCTGGGTATCGTTTAAAAAATTACAATACCAGTACTCTTAAAGTGATACCGATACCAATAAAGTACTTCATTTGATACCATGTGAATGGAAGTTGTGTGTGTGTCCCACTGGCTAGCTAATCGCCACCGCACTGTTATGCTACATGCCCACAGGGGCGTTTTTTATCGTGAGGGATCGCCTCGCTTCCCAGCATTGGACATTTGATGGGCTGCCACTAGACACAAGGCACTAGGCACCTGATTGGATGAACACTTTCACTTGTGGGCTGCTGCTCAAACAGGAACCAACATGGCGGCTCGTTTGGAAACTTTCTTGTCTTATATTACGAAAATAGTTCAACGAATTGTGTTTCTGAAAACATTTTATGTGAGAAAAAAGCCATGCTGTTGCTGAATCTGTCTTTATTTTGGATCGACAACGCTTAGTTTAAAAGTTTCTAGAGTGGCCAGAGGCGGTGAGTCGCATCAGATTTGAATAAAGTAGCCTCAACTTTATGCAAATGAGGAGCAGGCGATGTGACGGTCCGTCTCTCGAATCGCGCCGCCACACTACAAGAATGCATTGCAGGGCTGCTTACAAAGACAATGAATGGGAAGCGAGGAAAGGACGGAGGCTGTGGGCATGTACCATAAGTTCTGTCTGTTGTGTTGCCGTTGTTAGCGCTGTTAGATCTGTTAGCTGCTAGCCACCTGCTCAGACATTTCCGCGTGCAGGCCGGCAATCCCGGCTGTAAGGGTTATAGTGGGCCGATCACATGTCGCATTAAATCGAACAACACTTGCGGTGATTGGCTGCGAGCAAAAACCATACATATAGTGTTTTTTTCTAGGTCTGGGCACAAAAAGGATCGATTGCAGGTATTGTTTGCCTGGATAAGTTTCGATACTACTTGGTACTGAGTTATTTCAGTTGATATCTTACAGGTATTGAGTACCGATACCCAGCCCTATTGGAGGCAATTGAAAATAATATTGACTCATTTTGTGGCCAGAAGCACACAGTGACACAGGTTGGGTTTTCTCTGCAGTTCCACCAAAACATGTCTCCAAAAATAAAACTGAGGTCCCTGTGTGGGAGGTACAGAATCACCAAGAGTGAATCAAAGCGAGCAGATGTACTAATATGATATGGTATTATGGTATAGTATTTGAACAGACCTTCATGAGGTGCTTTGCAAACTTGCCGTAACGTTTCCAGAACTTGTTGAAGGTAAAGTGCATGCTGCTGTTGTGGACCAGGTCCCTGGGGATGGCCAGCGGGTCTCTCTGGGGAACGCCGTCCCGCAGCAGGCTTTCACTGAGAACTATCATGATGCGCTTCCAGTTACTGCACGCTACCTGAGAGGGGGAGTCAATGTTCAGTTATTACAATGAAATAGGTGCAAACTGAAAGAAATAAAAACTATACCTCAATAACCTTTGTGCATGTGTGTGTGGATTGGACATAGACATACTGATCTGTTTCTTCTTTTGTCTAACTAAAAAACTACAACCAAGTGTTCCAGCTCTTGTCGTGGTCTTGAGTTTTTGTTTATGTTTCCTGTTTTATTTTGAAAGTTACTCTCCCCGTCTGTCATGTGTTTGGTTTTACTTCCTGTCTTTGTGTGTTTTCCCACCTGTTTGTGTTTCATCTGTTGATTAGTCCCTTTATCAGTTTGTCGTCATTCCTTGTTTCTACGTTCCAGCGTTTCTCCTCGTGTTTAGCTTTTTTCAGTTCCTAGTTTGTGTTGGATTTACTTCGGTTACCTGCCTGTCTTTGGACTCAAGCTGTAAGTAATTTTTTCATCATTGATACTCTCCCTGCTGCCTCTGCATTTGGATCCAAACCTGCTTTCCTGACACCGTGACAGCTCTTATTTACCATTTATTGAAAACAGCACAAATCTCACCGTGAATGTAATTTAAAGTATTTGATCATTTAGAAAGAAAAAAAACATGTTTAAGTTCTTCCAGACTTGCATCATAAGTAAACTCAACTTGGGTGGGGAAAAAAATCAATACAGCACAGTATCACGATATTTTGCGTAGCAATAATGTATGGATAAACGGACGTCAAGTATTGATCTTTTATTATATAAAAGTTGTAGCGGGCTCAGTCTTAAAGCTAGAGTGAAGATACTGGTATCATATGAAACTAGAAAACCTAAAGGATTGATTGGTACCAACCATGTCATGTTAGAATAACAATCCAAAGTTAAGCAATATTTTGCAGAGGAAAAAACTGGCATGGCCATTTTCAAAGGGATCCCTTGACCTCTGACCTCAAGATATGTGAATGGAAACTCTGAGATGAACAGAGTGAAAACTATATCTTATTAGATAAAACAGATGTTGATAAACTGCATAATTTGCAGTTAAAAAAACTTAATAAATTGCAATATATCTTATCGCAATACTCATTTTATATATATATATATATATATATATATATATATATATATACATACATACATATCGCAAATGTTAAAATCGCAATAAGATCATATTGTGACTTAAAAAGTGTAATAATATCGTATCGTATCAAACCCCTAAACGTAATGTTAACAAAGCATTTGTGTACCTTGGGAACATAGCAGTAGATGATGCCATGCCTGTCGTCCACGATAAGGTGATCCAGCTCCCTGTTGGGAATGTCGTCAAACGAACGGTTCTTGCCAGGAAACACCACGCTGTCATTGGCGCACATCTCCTGGAGTAACCTCCGCCGCTGCTCCTGGTTGTACCATTCGGTGAAGCACAAACAACACATTTATTATTAGTAATTAAAACGATAAAATGTTCATCATGCACATATAAAGGAGACATTCAAAAACCTTGACTCTTTTATGTAAATATGAATGGATCGGTACTGTCGGGTCAGATTCATCATCTTGTTTACTTGTACTTGAATCAATAGATCCCGACTTTAAGGTCCTGTACACCCACACAGGTGTTTCCACGTATTCTGGCTGATTAGACCTCTGCTCAGGTTGAATTTGAGTGGAGCTCTGCTGGAATTACAGTAAATGACGAACCTACACGAGCCAGTAACAACGATAAAGCTGTAAAGTCTCCCACCCAGACAGGTGCAACAAAATGTGCCCATGCACTCCTGAGAATGAGTCTAATTAGGCAAAATCTGTGAAAACACCTGTGTGGGTGGGCCGTGGGTCTTTAAAGAGAAATTTCGCAATTTTAGACTGTATTTTATTTTAGCAAGTTCGTGTCAAGTCTGCTTGTGTTTAAACGACACTTGACATTTGAAAACGTAGCAAGCTTATGTCATCAAAACATGATTATATTTCTCAAAGTAAGGTAAGGGGATTTTGATATTTGTAGTGAAACACAAGTGAGCTGAACCAAATGCTTCGAAGCTTCGACCATTGCCGTGGTAATCGACTTCCAAATCAGTATTTGAATGCTTGTTTTATTGTTTTGTTTTTTTTATATAAAAGTATGTAAGTATAAATCCCAAAATAGCCCATGAAATAAGGAATAATCCCACAACATTATTCATATTTAAAACTAATTATTATTAGTTATTCTCAGACAGATAATGCTGTTTGTTGTGTGAAGAGGAACGTGTGTGTGTGTACGGTAGTGCGTCGCGAAGCTTCGAATATATATATATATATATACATAATATAACATACAAAGAAAGATACCCAGCCCTGTACATACAACAATATAAGAATGTTGAAATCCAATTTTAGTTGAGGAGTTCAGTTTAGTTTCAAATAAGTTTTTCATAAATCCATCAATATTACATAGCTTCATTTATAAACTTGCTCCAATTCGTTTTGGTCTTGATTAGCTCCTTTTAATAAATGTTCGGTTCATTATTATTGGAATGAGAGGAGCTGCTGCTATCAGCCAATCAGATTGCTCTGAATATGAGCACTACGTCCTCCCACGGGTCTTTTTTCATGGCCGACATTTTGACTTCTGTAGCAGGAAAAGCAAAAGAGAAATTAACGACGGCTCTGTTCTATTTAAGTATTCGGCGTGCAGCTCGCTCACTTGCACACTTAAATATCATTTATGAATTGTATTATTCATAACTGTGCTTTTCCTGCTATGTGAAAAAAGGAGTATGCATTCAATAAACCCAGCCCACTATAACAATTAAATTCAATACTACTAGTATTATTAAAGGCATTGATAATAATAATTTCAGATATTAACCTGTCTCTCGCGGAGCTCGGCCGCCACTGGAGTCAGGTGAATCTTCCACTCCCGCCGCGGTATATACCGTTCCTCTGCTTTCTCTGATTGGTTACTTGTGTCGGCGGGGACGGGGTCTGTGGGCTCGCCGGTTCCCGGCTCTAAGAATTGGTTGACGAAGGCATCGATGTCGGACAGGAAGGACGGCGTCCGGGAGGTCTGAGCTCGCTGATGAGGCGGGGGATGTGGGATCTTGGGTCCCGGGGAGACGGGGGTGTGCAGATACAGATGTGAGGCTCCGACGTCGTCCCAGTAAATGATGATCAGGAGGATCATGAAGGCCGAGCCTAGGACGACGAAGATGCGGAACATCCTGGACGTTCCCATAGTGAGTGTCGCTGCTTGCTACAGGATCACCATAGCAACTGACTATGACTTTACAGGGTGTCTCTACACCGTCACCATGGCAGCAGATTGAAATAGTTACCTGGGTCTTTTTATGTGATCACCGGGGCAACAGATTGGAGTCATAGGGTTCTTGCTACAGGGTCACCATGGCAACAGAGTCAAGGTCCAGGAGCTCTCTCTCACCATGGCGATAGATAGATAGATGGCAGCTATAGCAGAGTCTGTGGTGGGCTTATCATGCTGCTGCTGCACTGCAGGAGTGTAACTAGCTGGCCATCCATGGATAAACTCTCACCTCTGCTCCATGCCTGCAGCACCCTGCACACAGAGAGAGGAAAAAACACTGTTATATATTCCATCTTTCTTAGAGTTAAATAACCAACTCAGTTTCTTAAATCAGATTATGTGCTTGTCACATCACTGGCCAGCATATTGACGCCAAAAACAGATGTTATTTCATCTAAATTGGATTTTTTTTTTGTAATTTTGTAAGCACGTTTGAACGAGACGAATCACTGCCACAGAGAAACGCAGCGAGAGAGAACAAAGACACTTTAATGACAAACCAAGTTACATGTAAAGTATAATAATAGACTAAGGCTGTCGACCTTTTGAGATAATTTAAGTGTTCACAAGTGTTGCTGAATTCCTTGTGTTTTTAAATTCCTCCTCGTCAAGCATCTGAGGTAGAGTTACACTTACAAAAGCATGCAGATTATCGGGGCAAATATAAAAATTCAGTTCTTCTAAAAAGACCTTGAGCACGTCTGACAGTTTATTGGCTTCAACTTTTTTGAACTGAACTTCTCCTTCCCCTCTCTGAGTTGACTCTACTCCCACTCCCAGCAGTAAAATCGCGAGTGGTTGTCAAATGAGTGCATGCCAGCGGGCTCTCTGCATACCATAAAGTAATAACCTTTGCATTGCACAAGCATCCCGCTGTACCCATAGCAGGCGTCCTATGGATTATGGTACAGCATCAGCACACTTTAATACTGAGCACCCCCTGAAGTAATAAAAGCCTCTATGTTAGCAACCTTTTGAAAGAGGGCCAGTAGCAAATATCTTACACACACCTAACCAAGAAGATACTTTCTGCATGTTGGAAAACACACTGAAGCTCACTGTGCTCATGAAATGCACAAAATAGCCAATATTACTTTATGGAGAGCTGCAGAAAGATGGTCTGTGTCTGCTCTACCTGTGGCTAATCTCAATCACAATTCATGTTTCTTAATTCCACTTTACTTCCAGTCTATCTTCCTGTGCAGTTTAAAAGTCACAGATCGTCGCTTTTTCTCTCCTCTAAATTTGGAGCTCTGGTGCAACAGTCCTCATATTATTTCCTCTTTCCTGAAGCTGAGAGGGGACCATTGACATGGAAAATCATCAATCCCCTCTCCAGAGGCTGCCGACTATACTTCTCCTCTTCCTCTCTGCACACCAACGAATTAACTGCTGTCCCATAATCTACATCAAGTCAGGCATATCAGGGGCAGAACATATTAAAATGTTCTGTCAGCGGTGGAGCGTGAAAAGTGAATTTACTCAAATAAGAGTAAGAAAAGCAGAAAGTGTTATGTATTAGCAGCCTACAATTTAGAGTATTTCTACTTCAGTTTAGGGCTCTGGCGATATGGCCAAAATCTTCTATCACGATATACTGTAGGTCATTTCATATCTAATGATAACGATATATATCATGATCTAGCATGTTTTCTGGTAAATCAATAATTAAAGAGCCCGTATGATGAAATAACCACATAAAGCCTAATTTTGTATACTCATGAGAAAGTACTGTATTTTCTTATTTAATTAAAACTTTAGTGCAAAATGTAACATAACAGTTTCAAGTGAAATTATGGAGAAAAAATAAATATTTCCAGATATACATTTTGTTAACATACATGCACACAAATACAGAGTAATCAGATTAAGACGATAGTTTGATTTAACTGAGTTTGATCCGGTTTTCTGAGAAATTTGAGTTAGTACCTGCTTTTTATTATCAATTTAGACGACGTAAATGTGTATCACGATATCTCCATATATGATTTCATCACGATACAATTCCATTGAAAGATTATATATTATCATATTTAATTATCAACCAGCCCTACTTCAGTTTATACTTGAACTCCATTACAATTAAACGCTAACACTTACAAATTTAGATTTTATGTACAAGACATATGATGATTTTAAAAACTGCGATGCATTGTTATAAATTAAAGTAACCAACAACAGTATATGAAAATTAGCTACACCTCAACCAACTACAGTAGTAAAATGCTACTTACACATTAATGCATTATTGATAAATAACCCAATAATGTATCATGATCAGAGCTGCAACGATTCATTGACTAATCGATTAACGATCGACCAAAATAGAGATGTTCCGATACCATTTTTTCCTTCCCGATACCGATTCCAATATCTGAACTTGCGGTAGCGGAGTTTTTTTTACAGTGTGGTAATTGTTACTGAAGTAATGTAGCTGAATACTTCATCACTACTGTCTGCTAGGGGTGTAAGAAAATATCGATACACATGAGTATCGCAATATTATGTTGCTCGATACTGTATCGATTCTCTGAAACACTATTGATTTTTAATTGACCACTTAAAAATCAGACGTCCCGCTGTCGGGCCCGGCCACTATTTGATCTTTCTGAGGTTGTAGCGGGTTCAGTTTTAAAGCTAGAGTGAAGTTACTGGCATCATGCCAACATACCAACCATGTCATACTAGCTTGTCGTGAAGGAGGCTAAAGAACGCTTCAAAATGACGCTACATTTTTTAGCGAGGAAAAACTGGCCTGGCGATTTTCACAGGGGTCCCTTGACCTCTGACCTCAAGATATGTGAATGAAAATGGGTTCTATGGGTACCCACGAGTCTCCCCTTTACAGACATGCCCACTTTATGATAATCACATGGGGCAAAAACCATGCAGTTTTTCTACATGCAGTATAAATTTGTTCTATTCTAAAATGGCTTATTTCTGGTGCTTTCTTTATAATATGATAGTTTTCCCAAAATTAAATTTAAAATATCACAATATATCGCCTTGCTTACAGTATCGCAATATATTGAATCGTTACCCCTGTATCGTGATACGTATCGTATCGCCAGATTCTTGCCAATGCACAGCCCTACTGTCTACTAGGGATGTCACGAGAACCGATACTTCGGTACCAACTCTGTACCAAAATTCTAAAAATGTGACGGTACTCGTTTTCTGCGGTACCGAACAACGCCTGTAATGGTAATTTGGTACCGGAGCGGAGGTACTGGAGATGCGATTCTTCCGGATCTAATGGGGGCAGTATACACTTACAAGTGTTCTCATCTGCCGTGAAATGAAGGAAGAAGGAGAACGCCGTAACAGCACGGAAAAAAACAACAACACGAGACGTGAAAGATGGCAGCTGCTGCAGCGCTATACCGCCGCCTCAACTCGTTGAGAAAACAAATAGCAAGAGTCGGGTATGGAAGTACTTTGCGTTCGAGGCGGATTTACAAGGAGTAATAATATATTTGCAAAAACCAGTATGGAGGAAATACTTCCAATTTAGAAAAGCACCTCAAAGACAGACACCCAGACAATATTGTTTGTTTTAAATACTTGAAGGCTGCATGCCGCTGTTCTGTTTTGCAATGTTAATAAACGTTTCTTTTTATTTATTACTTAAAGGCTACATGCCTCTGTTTTTTATAATGTTCAAATGTTTTAATAAAGGAGTACGTGTTGAATTACATGGGATTTATTGTTTTGTTTTTTGTTTTTTTTACCTTGGTATCGAGAATCATGTAAATTCACTAGTATTGGTATCGACTACTAGATTTCTGGTACCGTGACATCCCTACTGTCTACTGT
Source organism: Adelosebastes latens (assembly GCA_916700685.1). Lineage (NCBI taxonomy): Eukaryota > Metazoa > Chordata > Actinopteri > Perciformes > Sebastidae > Adelosebastes > Adelosebastes latens. Next base: position 23,845 of record CAKAKR010059712.1, read on the forward strand.
AGCCATGGACAAAATAGGGTGAAGTATTTAATCAATATTTTGGAGATAAATTAGATTAGATAAAATTGTTTATTTCTGGTGTGCTCTTTATAATATTATATTTAAAATATCACAATATATCGCCTTGCTTACAGTATCACAATACATTGAATTGTTACCCCTGTATCGTGATACATATCGTGATACATGTGGTATCGCCAGATTCTTGCCAATGCACAGCCCTACTGTGTACTGTAGCCATGGACAAAATAGGGTGAAGTATTTAATCAATATTTTGGATTATATAAATGAGAAACATCCTTTTTGTGTTGACATTAATATTTTTTAGATGTACACTATCATCAACAAGTCTCAATGTGATGTAAAGTCTTGCAGCAGGCTGTTAATTATCATTATTATTTATTAGTGGTTATTTGACTCGTAATAACTGAAACAGACATATATAAAGCCCCACAAAGCAGCCTGTAAATCACACCGTCCTGTCCGCAGCAGCCAGCAGCGGATGCCAGAGAGCAGAGAGCAGAGAGCGGACACAATGTAGCCCTTTGACGGGGTGGCAGAGCAGCGGGAACGGGCTGTTCCTCACACCGGGAGCCTCTCCGGTACATGTGTTCCCGGTTCACCGTGGAGCGGGTTATTACGTGGAGATAATGCAGAGTAGCGAAAAGAAAACACCGAGCTTCCGTCCAGCCTGTGGTCGGTTTTCTCCTGTCAGCGTGCCTCTATAATAGCGGTATGTCTGGGTGTCAAAGTAGTGCACAGCTCTGGAGCAAAGGTGCATGCAGAAAACACCTCGTTGCTACTGAGAGGTTGAAATGTTAACTTTGAAGATTTTTTGTTAATAATAATAAGAAGTATAAAAAAACACCTTTTCTCACCTCTTTTTCTGTGCCCGCCAGCTCCCCGCGCCGCGTCAGCTGAGTCTGTGATGATGCTGGAGAGAATAGATGGAGCGAGAGTATGACACCAAGTATCGCGAGAGGTTGTGTAGTTGGTAGGTTTTGTTTTTTTCATCAGAGCAGAGTGAGCTCATGAGGGGAAAAATTCACTTTTCTGGGTCAGCTCCAGCTCCAGCACAACATGTCTCTTTCTCCACACAGGGATGATTTATGTAGACAGTGTCCCCCCTCCTCCTCCTCCTCCCACTGCTGGAGCTGAAAATAACCTGCTGTACCTGCAAAAAGCAAAATGTCATCTTCACTCAAAAAACATTAGAGCAAAGGGATGATAATAAGGGAAATGTGGCTGAGGGGGATAACTGTGTCTATTTCTGTTGCCTCAGGGCTGATGCGGTTAAAATCCTGTTATTTGTGAACTCTTTTCATCCTGTGACATCAAACATAGCAAGGAGCCCCTACAGAGCAGCTGATTCACTCACTGTGCAACACACACACACACACACACACACACACACACGCACACGCACACACACCATCATCTGCTTTCAATCAGCGTCACACATTTCACCCCCACTCTCTCCTGATTTCACTCGCAGCGCTGTGTTCTCATGAATTTGCTTAATATAACTTTGTACCCTGGCAGTCATTCTACTTTAAACACACACACACACACACACAAACACACACACACGCAAGAAAATCTCAAGAGAAGGAAAAGAAGAAGGTGAAATCCAGACTATTTCTATATAGCATCATTTCTAAGCACTGAAAGATATATCATGCATCATATTACATTATCATTACATATATTTTATTACATTTCACCATAAAACAGTGAAAGTATAGTGGAAGAAGTGTAAATATTAGTTTTTATATTTCACTCCATGGAGCAAAAATGCAGTGGTATTCACTAAAATGAGGCTGATAGAGTGTTTTGGGTTTGTGGATGATTTGAGCATTTTTGGGAATATTGCTGTATGCATGTCTTTCCTCGCAGATGAGGAGATTATCTAGCAGCCTTATGAAACGGGTTACTCTAAATCCCCCTCTGGCCTGCCCATTTTTGTCAAATTTGGACCGTCTGCTGTAGAAATCAACAAAGTGAGGTTTAGCGAGTTATGGATAATATGACTGAATAAACCCAGAAATCATCATTTTCATGAGTCCATGTTTCAGATTTGAAGGAGTTTTAAGGTTTTACTCAGCAGAGTTATTCAGCTAGTTCAGTCTAGTTTTAAAAGCGGTGAGTTGGGAGGATATTTTGTTGACGGTTAACTTATTTAAAGGAACAGTGTGTAACATTACTGGCATAAATGGAGTATTAGGTTTTTTTTGTGTATAATCACCTGAAACTAAGAATAATTGTGTTTTTGTTGCCTTAGAGTGAGCCATTTATACAAAAAGTATAATTAGTAAATATAATTAGGCCTAGCAAATTAGTCTATCTTAAGTAAACATGCTCACTGCAGAAACACGACCCCAGTGTTATTATATTCTATTAGGCTACATTATGATATGACTATATTAATGGGTTATTATCATTAACGCAATAATGTGTAAGTAGCAATTTACAGTCGGTCGAGGTGTAGCTAATTTTAACTTTTCATATACTGTTGTTGGGTACTTTAAAGGAATAGTGTAACAGTTAGGGAAGAAATGTAATATAATATTAAGTAAGTTTTCTTTAGTGTTTAATCACCTGAAAATAAGAAATGTTGTGTTTTCGTTAGCTTAGTATGATGTTTATATCTATATACGGAGCGGTGCGGGTCCTCTTCACGGAGCCGGCCTGCCATGTTTCTACAGTAGCCCAAAACGGACAAACCAAACACTGGCTCTAGAGAGGGTCATTCACGTTTTCACATTTTTGCGTCAGCCAAAGTAGTTCTCCTTCACGCTTGGCACTCGTGAGAAGTTTCAGATGGTTGCAATCTGCAACCTCACCACTAGATGCCGCCAGATCCGACACACTGCACCTTTAAAACTTAAAATTATGCATATTTGTATGAAATACATTGTTGGCAATGAACGGCAACAGTGCAAAGAGTAAAGAGTAGACAAGGGCTTCAATACACAATTCATGATATAATAAAAACAAAAGAGCAGCGCCAAAAACTCTAATCACGTAATTGCAACCTGCTACCACTTCCAAAACTGAATACCAGGCCTCTTAAAACACACACTAACACCACCCAAAAGATGAAAACTAAGTTCATGTTAAGTTATAAAGAACATGATTTCTGATGCACAAAACCATGTTTATTAATCAGACTTTTTTTCCAATCTTTTACTCTTTCTTGTGAAATGCTGCATAGTTTTTCCTCTTTAAGACCTCTAAAAAATGAAATCTGAGAAGAGAAAACCACTTTTTGACCGAACTGCCTACAACTTAAAGAAATTCAACTTGTGCCGAGGGGTCACAAGGAGATATTGCTTCATATTAAGAGGTCACTAATGAAAAAAAGGTTCAGAACCACTGGCTTACATCACTAATGCATTTGCTTTTATGAGCCCTTAAAACCCTTGTGATCGTGTAAAGCTGACAGTCACGGTTTCTTGTTGCCTGATGTGTTGCACACTTGTAATGTGTTCTCTAAAACATCAAGCGTTCAGTTCTAGTCTACTTTATTCTATTCAAACAGCCATGATTTATCGGTTTATGTAACATTTCTATTTCTGCAACATCTTTAGGAGAAGCACTGCATAACAAATTTGCTCCAAAAACGTCCTATATAAATAAATAAAAGGTTGATGTGATTTAATTTGATTTGACTTGATCTATATAGTGTGAAAGGCTGACATTCACCACCAGAGGGCGGTATAATCAAAGTTAAGTCTGATCAGACTGAAATTGAAAGTGCTGCTCACAGAAGTCCCTTTAAATGCTTAAGTTTAAAGTAAAAAAAAAAGGCCCTTTTTAAAGTTTTCCATCTGTTTATTTCTCTTAATCAAAGTAAAGGCAAACATTTACAAAATATATAATGCATTTATTTTATAGCAGTGCGAGTGTCCACATGTGCATTTTTGAGTCTTGGCATAAATATGCATAAAAGCAGAATGTACAAGGGTGTTTTACGTTGCTCAGCTACAGTACACGCGTCTATTTCCCTGTACAGACCGTTGTGTGTATCTGTGTTTGTGTGTCTACAGGAGGTCCTGCTCCACCCAGACCGTCTTCTTCTGCTCCTCCAGGATCCGGTCTTTGACGACCCTGATGAGGTCGTCCGTTCCCGCCCAGGCCTCGGGCTCCACGCTGGCGTAGAGGCAGGGAATGCCCTCCAGCTCCTTCAATTTCGCCCGACACGACTTCACAAACTCCTCCTCCGACTCCACGCGCAGAGGCAACTTCCTGTGTGGACAGGAAACAGGAAGGAAGCAGCGCTGCGGCGGTGAGTGTGGTAATGTTCGGAGCCCATTATCTCTGATGAAATCCTGTAGACACTTTGCAACAGTGGTTTGTGTACTTTGTTGTAATCCTCAGAGAGGCTGGCAATAATGGGTTCATAGACTATTTGTCTATTTAAAGGCACAGTCCATATTTATATGACATTATCATCAACACACCTGACAATGACACAGGACATATTGTATTTTGAGTAAGTTGCCCAATTCTCACCTTTGCGGACAGGAAAAAGTTCTTGTTCAGCTGTTACAAGTTCACAACTATTGTCTGCAGGCTGCAGTAAACCTCACATACAGTACATGTTCAGTTTAAGAGAGTCAAACAGTGGACTTGTCCTTTAGCTGGTTCAATCTCACCTCCTGCTTGGACTCAAAATGTCATGCAAGGATTGACGTATTGGCGTTTGGAAAAAGAGGTTGTGGTTCGCAGCTGTGGGTAAACGTGTGAAAATGAGGGAGGTTTGTCGGGCCTACCGTAACTTCTTGACATTCTTCTCACAGATCTTGACGTAGATGATGATGGGGTAGATTTCCCTCCGCAGAAGGTCTTTGACGCAGCTCAACTCGGCCTCCAGCAGGCAGTGTTTGCCCTGGTGACGGGTGGAAACAATCGGATTTTACAAATAAATGCACATCTATATTGTGTAGTAATGACACTTGCGTACGTGATTGTACGCACAGACAAGCACACAACACCTCACATAACCATGAAAAACTTTTTCAGAAGGCATTTTGCTTGATTGTTCAGATTTAAAAGGACATTGTGGTATTTGGCCTCTGATGGCCAAAGACGGAAAATAATTGAAATCATGCATGAATCTATGAATTCAACAACAAACTAGAAACTAGAGCTAGAATTGCCGTTTCATGGATGTATGCAGGGTCTGAAATTAGCACCAATTGAAATTAGCAATTGTTGGCAGTGGCGGATAAAATCGTCAGGCCATCCGTGACTTTGGCAGACAGGGAAAACGCTGGGGATGGGAATAGAGAACCAGTTCCCGTTAAGAATGGGATCTTACTTGTCCAATTCCTTGGTATCTCATGCTTCTGTGACTAATCGATTCCTCTGAATTGATGCTTTCTCTCAGTTCCGCATACACAATGACGCATACGCACGCTGTATTATGTTTCAGTTTGTTTGGGACCGGAGCAACGGCAGAGAGAAAAAAAGCACTCAAAAGCATGGTGCTACTAAATCTGTGGGGACACATCATATTTTTCCCTGATAATGCTGCACTGTGAAAAACAAACCTGTGTTGAAATCAGCAGGAGGAGAGTTAGTAACGTTACCTGCAGGTGGGCAGCACATTCCTGCTTGGCTAAATAATGGAGCTACTAACGTTAACGGAGGTGCCATTGAGTTATTATTATGAGGCATTCAAACTCTGCTCAGGAAAAATGACTATTGGTCGAAGGTAAATTACAACGTTATCATGATGTGTTCAAATGTAACCTCGTAAAATTAGGTCTTTGGCGAGAGAGAATTTTTTAGAGAGAGAATTATGACCTGTTTAACTTCCTAACACTAGCTCTAAGCAGCTTGTCAAGATTTTTTTTAATCAAAGCAAATATTTAAATAATCATAATCATTTGAATTGTGTGTTTTGATGCAAACAACCACTATTGATGACAATAACAAAGTACAGTACAGTACTGTGTACAGTTCCCTCTCTGCCCCGAAAAATAGAGCTCCCCCGGAAGCTACGGTGTAATTCCAACACTGTAATTTACCACGCATATAATGTTTTTTGTATAAAATATATTGGAATATTAAATGACATCAGATCTAAAATGTTATTCTTTTTAGTTTACAACCATGTCTGTCCAAAATGTCATCACTTCATCATTTTATCCCGATAGACGTGTGTGAAATTATCATAATTAGCATATGAATTCTCGCGCTATGGCCAGAAACGTGTTTTCTGAGGTCACAATGACCTTTGACCTTTGACCACCAAATTCTAAATTCAATTAAAAAAAGGAATACTTCAACATTTTGGAAAATACGCCTATCAGCTTTCTTACAGTGACTTAAATGAGTAGATTGTTACCACTGTTACATCTGGCGACAGCTACATATTTACTGTACAGATGTAAGACGCTTCTAATTATGAGGGAAATTTTTCAAAAGAACAGACACATAAATGCAGGTGCGTACACACACACACACACACACACACTATTCAATAATAGCCTACCTTAGAAGCGACAGCCTCTATGTTTTCTCGGGTGATGCATTCAAATGTGGTGTGTTTCTCTTTGTAGTGAATGAAGGGCTCCACGTTCTGTTTCAGATGAAACTCATCTTTGGACAGGGTGTCTAAACAATAGAGTATAGTAGAGTAAAATACAATAGTATAGAAAGAAAAAATATGTATACATTTGAAAAAAAAATGTTCAGAAACTTAGTTTAATACAGAAGGAACAGAAACTTTTGAGGTTTTGGCCCTGGGGAGTCTCCTACGTAACCAGGATATCACACAGTCTCTTGGCCTGCCAGATGTTTGACTCTGTGTCTGACCCCATTGTACTGGGAGCAGTTGGTTTGTCATGGGACTGGAGTGTTAATTCTCTGTATCCCTAAATAGAGTGCTGCAGGGATGACGTATTTTTGTAGGTCAACAGGGAAGTCAGCATCGCCCTGGTTCCCTCGACAAAAAGCCAATGGGATTTTTCCATTGGATTCTGGATTATTGCAGAAAATAAGCTCTGTGGCAAACAAACGTTTATGATACTTACACATTTTGTTCCATAAGATAATCTTCACAAATGAACACCACTTTTATAGAGAGGGATATTCACCGATCTATCTAAAAACCCATTAAAAAAAAACATTGACTTTGAGACGAGGGAACCAGAAGTGCTAAGATGCTAACTCATTTCTGGGTTTTAAAGGGACTGTTTGTAAGAATCAGAAATTGGTTGTAACAGCGACACCTGTGGCCGTTAAGTCAACGAAAGTCAGCATCCTGTTGCTCGCGCTCGCCCGTGAGTATGCGCTACATGAATGTGAGCGAGCATCCGTCAAAACAGTGAGGCGACACACATCAGCTAAAACCACAATATCACTCTATATTTCACCTGCTTGGCAGTAATGTTAGCTGACCAGACGAAGGTCTCTCCATGAATCACTGCTGATCCTAGTGTTGACTTTTCCTGCTTCAACCCCCCGACCGCGGCCGGAGGAAACACGGGAGACACAGGCACCCGGTCGGAGACGATAACGTAACTCGTTGCGAAGCCCCGTCACTTCAGAAGACACGGGAAACCTCTGTTTGTTTGGAGGAGCTTCAGCATTTATTTCTGCACAAACGTCCGCTAGATATTCTCAGAGCTAAACTAACTCTTCTGCAGTGTGTAGTGTGCGCGCATGCACGTGAGGTGGAGCGAGCTGTGAGTGAAGGCAAGCAGGCAGGCAGAGGAGCAGAGGAGCAGAGTACAGCAGAGACTCCGGCCCTGGAGACCAAAGCTACTGTCTCCCCCGCGTCCTCCGTCCGCTGCCAACACTGTTTTGCAAGATGGGCTTCACTAGATAGAACTTTGCGGTTTTGGTGCTTCCGTGTAGTTTGTGTTGGAGTCTGAGTCTGAACAGCGCAGCCACACGCGAGCGCGCATGGGACACCGACCCGGATTGATTTATACGTGTAAGAAGTTACAAACAGTCCCTTTAAGACTCAATCCTGCAGCACTCTATAGAGATTTAAACTCCTCTGTGTCGTCATCAGCATCATCATCCACCATCCATTATCAACTTGGCCATCTTCCTTTCCTGCCCCCGCCGTATCTCTGGTTACACGCCTTAACATTTACACAACAGTGCAGGACAATACCTGACCTGAATCCCAATAGTAGCTTCCTTCTTCCCCCTTTACTACTTATTATCCACTATCTCCTCCATCTTTGATTCACAATAGGTGAACACACTGGGAATATTCCAACGAGAAGGAAATACTCCTTGTGAAGACATTAAGATGGCATGTTTATTCCCATCATGCACTGACCTGGTTTGCAGATGTCAAACTCCATGGCTGCCCCCATGTTGAGTATTTTCTGGATAATGGTTTTGGCGAGAGCAGTGGGGGTGAATAGGACCGGTCTTCTCCTCTGGGTCCGCTGGGGGGTGACAGTACTGTAGGGAATCAGGTTCAAACTCCTGCTCAGCTCACTGTCTGGGTCAGCAGCATCTGTTTACAACCAGGACAGCACACACACACATAATGACACACTTATCGGCAGAAAGACAAAGTAGCCTTGAGGTCCACGAGGTTATTTTATATTCATATATTTCAACTGTGCACACATTTCAGCGCTTCCACTTCAACTGAAGTTTCAACATTTTTTACCACTTGGACATCAATGACAATTGGACTGCTTTCACCACCTTCACACATCAACTGACATTTTAACTGCTTTCATCTAACTCTTCAAATGACATTTCAACTTCTTTCATTGCTTATACTTCAACTGCCGCTTCACACACTCAGGTTTTGAAAAACAAAAATAAACAAAAAAATCTTCCACAACTGCTTTCAATGCTCACACTTCAGCGGAAACTTCCACTTATATGGTCTTTCGGTTCACACCAGACTTGCACTTCGATTGACACTTCCAGCTCTATTCATCATCTATGCTTTGACTGACATTTCGGCTCTTTACAGTGCTTGAACTTCAACTTGAACAACAACATGATTTTATACTTCAACTTTATTCAGTGCTCACACTTAAACTGAAACTTTCAGCACTTCTATTTGAACTGCTAATTCAACTACTTTCAGCATTTGTATTTCGGCTGCAACTTTATAAACAACAGTTTCAGCATTTCAAATATTTCAAATGGTTCAAATGGGAATTGTTCTTTGGTCTTAGTCGACAAAAATTTCTTGAGATTATTAGTTGTTTTTTTATACTTTTTCATGCTGAATGATGAGTACATCTCTGGTAAACACAAGATTTAAAGTGGTACTTTTGTGTGATTCTTTGTGGAGAAACTCAGTTTGACAGATCTGTCGATTAAATCAACTAACCGATTAGTGGACAAAATCGTATGAGTGTTAGTCGACTAAGAATTTCTTTGGTCAAGGACTAGAATTTTCAGCAATATGCCCGCGTATATTTTTTCTTTTCAGAAAAATGCTGCCTTGTCCAGATGTTTCTTCTGGTTGCTCATGTGGAGTTTTTTTTCCTCCTGCATCACTTTGTACTCACCTTCTGGTCTCAGCCCCTCAAAACCTTGTCTGGGTAGTGTTGTTGGGCTGCCTGAGTTGATGATCCGAACGCGCTCGTTGCTGTTCATTCGCTTGTACTTGATGTCCACCCGGCTGACAAACTACAAATCAAAACAGACACAGAAAAGTATTAATGGAGGCAGAGTTGAGCTAGCTCTTCGTTCAGTAGTGTTGTCATTTTAGGAAAACAAGGTTGTGAGATTACTTTCATGTTATCAATAAATCCTCGGGACACCACCTAAATTGGAGAGTGGCATGGTATACTGAGCATACAAAATACCTGAGTTATTACGTTTTTTTATGGATGTTTTGATATTGTTTTGCAGGTGTAATGGCTAACACTTTACAAGAATGTGGTTTCAAAATGTGTCCTCTGTAGTTAGAGGCTTTTGGGTGTAAGCAGTTCATTATAAAATAATGTTTTTTGGGGGGGAAGTGAAGTATTCCCTTACAGAGAGGGATCGGTGCGTTCAAAGAGGTGCACCATTGCACTGAAAAGACACAAGTCTTGTTCTACAACAGGACCTTTTGTTTGTACTTGATTACCTGCAGTATCTGAGTGAGGAAGATGCTGGCTCGAGACATGCGTGGGCTGGCTTTAGTATCAGGAGACGGGCTGGCTTCTTCTGGCTGTAAATTGTTCTAAACAAGCACATACACACAACTTATAGATCAAACAAAGATTTGTTTTACTCTGACTTAGAGTAATACAGAATTTGTGAAATAGTAAAACGATTTCTAAATAGGATATAAAAGAAATTAGTGAAGGGGATTGTGACAAGTAGGCAAGTGACTGTGAACGATGTGCGTCCGGATGCAGCTGAGGGCTTAAGCAGTTTTGCTTTAGTCAAATGTGAATGTGTTGCCATATTAATGGCGTATATTCAAATAGATGTACGTGATTTTTTAACTTCAGGAAGTTTCTTACCCTATTGCGGTTCATCTCATTCTCTTCTCTCCCCCCTCGACACACTAACTTCTGAATCTTTACCAGGAGCAGCTGCTGGGCCCTACAGTCACACACACATAACATTATCAAACTCATGATTTTGACACAATTGGAGGAGTAAAAACGACGTATTATCATTTAAGAGTGTCCTCCATCAAGCTACATCCTGTGCTTCTTGGTGGGTGAGATCAACAGGTTGTGGGACTCAAAGTGTGAAAATGTGCAGAGGTTTGACTGTGTGTGTGTGTGTGTGTGTGTGTGTTGTGTGTTGTTTGTGTGTGTGTGTGTGTGTGTGTAGCTGGTATTTGCTACTTTACACTCTAAAAGCAGATGTAGACCCCTCAAGACCCCTGCTAAACTTTGCATGGTTGCTCAACTGTTACATCACTTTTGCATCATGCTCAGAAGGCTGCAAACCAGAACAGAAGCATGATACTCTATTACTCGCAGCATTTAAATGGTCTTTGACACCACGCTGGTTTGTAACATGTGCTTCATATCCAAAAAACAAAATGTTTTATCCAACTGTCACTCTAAATGGCTTTTAGTTAGGGTAGTCAAAGTTAACGCGATAATAACACGTTAACTCAAAATCGATTTTTAGATTGTAGCAGGCTCAGTTTAAGAGCAGTTTTTAGCTAGAGTGAAAATACTGGCATCATATGAAACTAGAAAACCGAAGGAATCCATCGGTACCAACCATGTCGTACTAGCTTGTCGACAGGAAGGTTAAATAATGCTCCATATTTACGCTAAATTCTGGCGAGGAAAAACTGGCATGGCCATTTTCAGAGGGGTACTTTGACCTCTGACCTCAAGATATGTGACTGAAAATGGGTTCTATGGATACCCACGAGTCTCCCCTTTACAGATATGCCCACTTTATGATAATCACATGTAGTTTGTAGTCAAGTCAGCACACTGACACACTGACAGCTGTTGTTGCCTGTTGGGCTTGAGTTTGCCATGTTATGATTTGAGCATATATTTTATGCTAAATGCAGTACCTGTGAGGGTTTCTGGACAATATTTGCCATTGTTTTGTGTTGTTAATTGATTTCCAATAATAAATATATACATACATTAGCATAAAGCAGCATTTTTTTCCCCACTCCCATGTTGATAAGAGTATTAAATACAATATGACAAATCTCCCTTTAAGGTACATTTTGAATAGATTAAAAAATGATTCATCACAATTACATATTATAATGAATTGACAACCCTAGGTTTAGTTTTAAAAGATCTTCTCCATACCGTGAGTTGCTGGGTATGGTGCCGCGGTCAGGCAGGTCGGAGCCGCTGTAGGGGTCGACACGAGCGCACAGCCACTCACAGTGGCCGTGGTGCCTGGTGTCCAGCACGTGCACCACCTCATCGCAGTGCACGCTCAGAGAGCAGCTGTCTGATTGGCCGGAGATGTTGAGGTTGACCCGTATGTGGAAGGAGTCGCCGGAAACCAACGGGCCTTCCGCTAGGTCCCTCTGAAGGCGACGGTAGGCTAGAGCGCACATCCACACATATGAATTTAAATACACAGTATATGTATACTACATAAATACATATGCACAAGTCCTTTACAAACACTTACAGTCAAAGTTGGCTCGATAGTGCAGCGTGATTGGTCCAGAGCAGTGCTGCAGCGTCCAATGGGCTTCTTCCTGAGTGCTGGTATCCAATGAAATGCTTTGGTTCTCGTCACGTATGCATCCCTCAAGCTGGTCAGCCAATCACAGCACAGGACAGATGAATAACAGATTAAAGCTTTCATGTTCTGGAGTTTTATGTCAAATTTTGACACTTTAACAAATTAGTCCCTCGAGAGTTTTAGCCTCTGGATTTGTTACACTTTCTTCTGGAAATGTCCATGCACGTTTGTCAGATGTCTTACTGGTTCTCTTCCGTTTGTACAGCTAGTGGTTTTAATTCGACAAAGATTTACCTCACTGAACTTTACCTCCTCTTACAGCCCCATGTGAACCTGGACCGGCGAGTAAACTACATACCAGTAGGAGGTGGTGGCCCTCTCGAAGCCCCACTTTCTCAGCGACGGAGCCCGACTGGACGGCTGAGATGAAAATCCCGCTGTCGTTGCCACCGACCAGGGTGATGTCCTTCAGCAGGTTGTCGCCTAGCAACGACAGCTCCTGCACCGGCTTCAGGGAAGCGCTGATCCTGGAGAAGGAGGACAGAGACGGACGGAACGGCCTGCACACAGAAGAAGAAGAACAAGAAGAAGAAGAAGGTGTTTATAGGTAAGCTTATAACTTTCAATGATTCCTGCGTATGTGAGTGCATGAATGTCTGTGCTGTACCGCTCCAGAGAGAGTTTCCTGAAGATACTGTTGACCTGCTCCAGGTCATAAGTGTCCATCCCTTCTGACTGATGCGATGAGGAAGATGAGTGGACAGAAGATGGACCACGCTCGTCCTCTAAGGAAGGGACGGACGGACAGAAACAGACAGAGAGATTATTTTAAAAAACGGTAAACAGAAGATAAATAAGGTCATTCAGTTCAGAAACTATAAAAAAAAATGTATATTTTTTAAAAATACATAAATAAATATATGCAGAAATAAATGTGAAAATAAATGAAAATGCTTCTAATTATTCTTTGTTATTTCTCTTTATATTTCCACATTTATTTATTCTTTTAACTTTTTCTCTTTATATTTCCACATTTATGTTTACTTATTTGTTCTTTTATGCATTCCTCATTACATTTCCTTATTTATTTATTTATTTATTTATTCACTTATGTATTCTTTATTTTTTTCTCTTTATATTTCCACATTTATATTTACTTATTTATTCTTTTATTAATTTCTCATTATATTTCCACATTTATTTATTTACTTATATATTCTTTTTTTTTTTTTCTCTTTATATTTCCACATTTTTTATTTACTTATTTCTTTTTTTATTTATTCCTCATTATATTTCCACATTATTTATTTTTTCACTTATTCTTTTGGATTTTTTTCTTTAAATTTCCCCATTTTTTATTTATTTGTTTATTTATTCCTCATTATATTTCTACATTTATTTATCTATTTACTTATATATTCTTTTTTTTAATTTTTAAATTTCCACATTTTCTATTAAAGGGACTATTTGTAACTTTCAGAAATGCTTGTTAACAGCGACACCTGTGGCCGTTAAGTCAACGAAAGTCAGCGTTGGGCTCGCGCTTGCTCGCTCTACATAGACATGAACGAGCATCACTCAAAACAGTGAAGCGACACACACGTCAGCTAAAACCACAATATCACTCTATATTGCATCTGCTTGGCAGTAATGTTAGCTGACCAGACGAAGGTCTCTCCATGAATCACTGCTGATCCTAGTGTTGGCTTTGAGGCTGAAGCAGGAAGAGAAACGTTATCGCGTCCGACCGCAGCCGGAGAGAGACACCGGCACCCGGTCGGAGACGGTAACGTTTCTCTTCTTGCTTCAGCCTCGCTGCAGGAAGAGAAACGTTATCGTCTCCGACCGGGTGCCGGTGTCTCTCTGCGGAGCCGCGTCACTTCACAAGACACGGAAAACGTCTGTTGGTCTGGAGGAGCTGAAGCAGTTATTTCTGCACAAACGTCCACTGTACATTCACTAGATATTCTCAGAGCTAAACTAACTCTTCTGCAGTGTGGAGTGATCACGCGTTCACGTCTAGAGGTGGAGCGAGAACGCGCGTGGTGTGAGTGAAGACAAGCAGGCAGAGGAGCAGAGACTTCAGCCACACGTGAGCGCATATGCGCGCGCATGTGTCCCGACCCGGTACATTTATACGCTTAAAAAGTTACAAACAGTCCCTTTAACTTATTTATTCCTCATTATATTTCCACATTTATTTAATTATTTACTTATATATTCTTTTATTTTATTTCTCTTTATATTTCCACATTTATTTTCTTATTCTTTAACAGATTTATTATTTATTATGGCACTCCTATGACTCCATACATTAGTACGATTTTGGGCAATGTGTAAATATATACTTTACCAAACTCCATTTCCATGTTGTCACTGTCATAGTCCGAGAGGCTAAAAGAGACCAAGCATCAGACTGTTTTTAAGCCATTTATAACAGGAAATTAACCTCAAACCAGCCCAGATTCACAAAAACAGGATTAAATTAGTGTGGCACATCTACATTTATTAAACGGTATAGATGTATAGTCTGTTATGGGGCTGTGACTACCTGCGGGGGTGGAAGTCATGTTCCTTCTCCCTCTCTCTGCGGTAAAGCGATGCTTTCTCTGGTGGCTCAGGCAGCATGCTGTCGTTACGGTAACGCAGCTGGAGATTTTACAAGTGAACAAAGCAGAAGTTCTAAATACAGACTCGGAAACTCATCTATGTCACGTGAAGTGGACAATGTCTTATCAAACACAGTACAGCACCATTTCTCTGCAATAACCTGTGAGATAAGACTCATATATATGCATATATATATATATAATTTATATAAAACCTTACCATGTTTGGCCTGTTGGACTGTTCCACCACAGTGAAGGGGAGCGGGGATGGAGACGGGGAGGGGGAGGAGGAGAGGGGGTGAGCTGAGAAGGGTGGATATGTGGGGGACAGGATACTTGGGGAGTTAGGGAGGGAGGTGCAGTTGACGTGCGAGTTCCGCATCTGGATTTCCAGAAAGTCTCCTCCGTTGATTGACGGAGCTGAAAGTTGGAGACAAATGTGAATAAACTAAATGTGACTAATATGGTGGAAGATAACGTCTGAATGAACTATATGATGGTGTGTTACCTGCAGATTGAGTTAAGTTCACTTCTTTGGGGACACAGACTGGAGACTTAACTCTGTTCTAAAATACAAAACATGAGAGTTACTGTTAAAAACATTTTACTTAAATCATTCTACTATATGTATACCAAGAGCAGCGTTCCTGCTCCATTTGGGTTTTCTTTTTAATTCCATTTAATCATTATTTCCTGTTATTTCATCTCTATGTGTATATATAATAAAACATGTTAGATTGTTAATTTCACATGGTCATTTCTACTGGAGATACAGTATTAACGATTTGACACAAATTAAATGAACCTTTTAAAATAATAAAATTAGGTATGTTTTTTTGCAAAATAACATCACTGAGTCAAATGTAAAGATTTTACAAAAGATGTAACAATATGGCTGATGTAGGGCAAATCTTGAATTGGCTGTTCCTGCTCTCATACATGTGATTAATCATATGATCACTTGAGAGTTGCTCTTAAAGGTTACTCTTAAACTTAAGAGTAAGAGTCTTAGAGGGTAAGTAGCTTATTGTGTGGCATGTTGGTAAGTAAGAACTTTTTTACTCCTAAACTGGGACTTCAGAATAATTCTTAGAAGTTTGATAAAAACTGGCCCTGGCCTTTGCCATAATGTCCAATAAGTAAGTAAATAAGTAATAAAGTTAGTGTGAGTAGTGGACAGTGGCTGACCCCTGCTTTGAGGTTGGGTCTGCGTTTGAGACGAGGCTCATCAGATGAGAACTTCTCCCCCGGCGACTCATCACTGGACCACTCTGCTTGGTCCTGGACGGGTTTAAAGTCCCCCGCTTGAGAGATGATGGTCGATGGCAGGTCCCTCGGCAGACTCTGCAAAAACACAGAGGAAAACATTTTCAAAATTAGTCACTGGAAATACTGCAAGTTCCAGAGATGCAATGTGAATACTTATTGTGCTGTGTCTAACCTGATCCAGCCCAATGTCCTTCGTCCGTCGTAGGCGAGACTCCAAGGTGACCAGCTTGGCTTCTTTGCGTACAATCTCGATGTGGAGCTCATCGCTCCTCTCCTCCAGCTCTCTGATCTGCTTGCGATATTTGTCTTTGTCGATGAGGCTCTGGGAGAATTGGTGCTGGGCCTCGTCTCTAGCTCGAAATGCCTGTAACACAGGGGGAGTAGAAATAAGCAACACAACGATAACAACAACAGATACAAAACTGTGTACTGTGTGTGTGCTTTCACCTGGTCCCTCTCCTTCTCCACCTCCTCTAGCTGGACGGTAATGGTGTCCATGCGGTTGCGGTACATCTCACAGTCCTTCTGCAGTGTGGAGGACTTCAGCTCCAGATCCTCCTTCTCCTCCAGGTACTACACACACACACACACACACACACACACACACACACACACATACAGTGGAGTTAATGATAGTTTATTAGACAAAGGCAGATACGGGAAGAGAAACACAGAGGGAGAAAGAAGAAAGACCAGGTTACATAGAGAGAGGGGCCTGAGATGGGGTTTTTTGCACAGGGTGTGTTTCACAGATGGTCTCATGGGCATTGGGCTCTCTGGTCATGGGTTTGTGTTTCTAGGGTCTGTTTTTTCTAACCTTTGTTTGATCCCGGCCCCACTCTGCTTCACATTTACACAGTTTAAAATAATCATACAGTAAGGATTCAAATAAGCAAACAAGACCACTTATCTAACTTCCACATACCTTACTGTAAGCTAGTTTAAACTACTTTATTTATAGTCAGGTAGTTTAGTCTACTGGTTACCACAGGGGTCAACCTCTCCAAAGGGTTACCAGATAAATCTGAGAGGTTGTGAGATGATTAATGGGGAAATGGAAAAAAAACAAGTTTTTTTGAGACTTTTCTCTCATCTTCGATTTAGAAATTTTGGATAGCTGCAGTTATTTAAAGACCTGAGAAGTTTAGAGGGGAAGTTGGTCTTAGGTGGAACTGCTAACAGCTCAGAGACATCTGTTACAACGGGCTCCGACTAGACACATGTACATTTGCACATGTCAAAATGGTTGAAAAGATTTAACCGTTGACAATGTATTATATTTTATGAGTTTATCATGTGTTTTCTAATGTTAAATCTTTATTTGAAAAGTAACTATAGAGATCATGTAAAATGGAAATACTCAAGTAAAGTACAAGTGCTTCAAAATTGTTCTTAAAATGGCAGTAGGCAGTATATTTTTTGCATCATTGGGCAAATATTCCATAATAACCTTTCAGCATATTGTAATACAAGTTTTCTGAGAGAAAACTAGACTTCTGCACCTCCTCATGGCTCTGTTTTCAGGCTTTAAAAAATCTAGCCAGGAGACTTTGGCCAATCACAGGTTATTTCAGAGAGAGAGAGCGTTCCTATTGGCTGTGCTCCGGCTGGTGGGCGGTGCTTGGTATTTCCTCAACTGTTCTCAACACGGCTGCCGGGTCACAAACTTTTATAGCTAAACAGTACAATACAAGATGTTTCTGAAAACATTTGAGGCGAGAAATAGGCATTACAGTAACAGAATGTTGATTCATATTTGATCAGCACTGCCTAGTTTGACCGTTTGATCGGAGTTTGGGAGTGATTGACAGCTGCTCAGAGACGGCAAGGCTCCAGCTTGGCTCTGATTGGTTGTTTTCCTCCGGTCTGTGAAATCTTGCAGATGCCATTAGGAGCACCGGAGGACACTGGAGGACACAGAGGCACCTGTTTTTTTTCTTCAGATTACCTTTCTCATGCCCTACTGTCAGGATATAGTGACTGTTTTATAAAAATAACTTTTTGTAGTCGTATTTGCTCCAATTCTACTCACTGCAGCTTTAAGTATAGTACTTCAGTAAATGTACTCAGCTTGCATGTGTGTTTGTTACCTTATCTCGTAGTTCCTCTGCCTGCCGCACTTCTTCGTGGAGATTGTAGAGGCGGTTGACCAGATCCTGTCTGTCTTCTAGTGCTTCCTGTCTGTCATGCTCCAAAATGTCAAGGATGGCCTTGTCTGATGCAGGTAGTGGGCCCGGCTGTGTATTAAGAAACACACACATTGTTGGGTATATGAACTGTGTATAAGTGGATAATTTGCATTGAATAGTCACAGGGGTCCTACAAGATAGGACAGAGTCTCAACTTTGTAGTGATGACCCCAGGTCCCCTTAGCTCATTGTTTTGGTTTTACAGCCAACAACTTCACTGTTGTGGTTCACTCTCACTATTCTAATTAGCTTAATTTCAGCAGCAGTCAGCTGTTTTTTAGCAAAAAAAAGCTCTGATAAACCCTCTGTATACTACCTGCCTAGCACCAAAGTGCAGACGTACAGTTAGCAGCCAAAGCAGCTAAAGAGGCAGATATTTTTCACGTGAGTTGGTGGAGACCAAACACGGAGATAAAAGAAGACTTATTTGTTTGCTTGACAGAAACAAGACTCCAAATGAATGCTAATGTTGCTGAATGTGTAAATAGGTGATTGTATGCTGACACGTTAACATATCAACTAGGGGTGTAAAAAAATATTGATACACTTGAGTATCGCCATATCATATTTTGTTGTACTGTATCAATTCTCAAATACACTATCAATTTTAATTGATAATTTACATGCAAAGATTTGTGTTGTGTTTAAACTCCCTATCGCCAGATAGCGTTGTTGTAATCTATCTTCAGCCATGTGACTCTTCCACTCCAACGTAACAACGTAAACTGAGACAGGAAGTAGCGTAAGGGTGAACCGCTAACGTTTTTTTTTTACTCCGATTTTATGCATATAGTGGTGTGTTCTTTATACTATGACCATTTTCCGAAAATTAGATCGCGATATATCCCCTTGCTTACAGTATCGCAGTAGCCTATATTGAATCGTAACCCCTGTATCATGATACATATTTTATTGTCAGATTATTGCCAATACACAGCCCTGATATCAACATGTTTACAGTTTGTTGCACTGCCCCAAAGTGGCCAAAAGAGATACTTGCTGTATATCATTATGTACACATAAAGAATACAGATAGCTAATAGGAGGCTACTTTGTTAAAATCATCCTCAGCTCCTGCACTGGAAATGACTGTAGTGAATAGAATGCTAAAATACTTTGTCCAATGTAATTTGCCAGTCTTGTTCCTGCAAATCTTTATGACATAAAGGCCAAAGCATTAAATAGCTATTGAATAAAATGGCGGACAGAAGTCAGAGGCGCTCTTATACCAGATTTGCCATCCATGGAACATGTCACTGATATCTCAGTGGCTGAAAATGAGAAGTGACTGCCCTGTAGTATTTATCAGCCACTGTTCTGTAGCCGAGGATGGCTTATTACTGGCCCACTGGACCACTTCTTCTATTTGCATATCTATCTTGTGTGAGTGTGCATGACTGTGCGTTTCAGGCAGGCCGTACCTGTATGATGGACTGTAGCTCCTGTACTTTGATCTTGAGCATATCGTTCTCTCTTTCCAGCTCAAAGATCTGCTCTCTCTTCGGCCGGTTCTCGATGTCGTTCTTCAGCTTGAGACTCTGCCTCCTCTCCATCTTACACTCTTCCTCCAACTTGTTCAGCCTGTGTTTCAGCTGATCAGCCTATACAGTACAGACAGTGACGACGCAGAATGAAATAGTGCGATATCCACAGATGTCCACAGAGACAGGTGGAGACAGAGCAACATTTCCTGCTACAATGTAGGACATATGAAGAAATTAGTGAAAAATTCTTTACAAAAATTAAATATAAACTCCAAGATTTTGATTCCCTCTCTGACCAAAATAAAATACAACATCTACTTGGAGAAATAGTGTCATCAGCATAGAAGCTGCAGGACATGTCAGTGCATGTCACAGCCTGAGAGACAACCACAACAACACATAATAGATGTAACTCACGCTCTGCAATATTGTTCACCTGACATTCATGCCAAAAAATATATTGAATTGAATTGAATTGAATTGAATTGAATTGAATATAGATACTATAGCATGTAGCTGAGTGAGCTGGTTACACCCCCTTATTAATGTCCTCAAATGCCCACATTTCCTCCAAGTACACAGTGTTTTCATGCATCCAGGTGTCGCTCAGTACCTCTAGCTGCAGGTCTCGGCTCCTCATCACAGCCATGTTCTTCTCCTCGCTCAGCGTGGCGTACCTCATGGCCAGTTTGTAGTTTTCATCCTTCACTCTCAGCAGCTCATCACTGTAGGTGTTCCTCTCCTCCTTCAACTTATTGTACCCTGAAGAACCAAGCACAGTCATTTATACAGTAGTAGGCTACATGAGTGTGTTGTTCGGGACTGTTAGGTGGTAACCAGCTGTCAGTTTTAGCAATCTTTGCAAAATGTAAAAATGTTACACTTTAAGGTGTATATAGAACACCGTCAGGCGACAGGCGTCGCGGCTGGTGTGATCCCGAGATGGTCTCTAGTTATTCTTTTTATTGTATATTTTTAAGCCATGGGAGTTTAATCTCTGTAAAAACTTTTTCAAAGCCTGGATGATGTCACCGCTGTGTACGAGCACGCCGGCTGGGCCGGATGCATGATGGGATTAACACTACTGCGTATATTAATTGGAACACCGGAAGTAACCCAGAAGCTGAAAACTTTTTTTGGCAAATACGCCAGGCGAGCATTCTCATTGGCCTGAATAGGCACCATTTGGGATCCGGTATCCAGTTCGTGGTGTACACTGAAAGGCTTTCCGAGAAACACGAGTTGACCTGGCTTCAAATTATTTTTAGCATTTGTTTAAACGTGAATGTGCTTATTGTACCAGCTACAGGTTTTAACTACACAGGACACACATAGGCCTACCACAGTGCCCTAGTTTCATGAATAGACTTTGGTAGACAACGTGATTGGCAACTTTATAAACCCAACTGTGGTGCACCGAGCAGGGTAAACCAAGCATGTGTGGTGGGGCAGCAGTTTGCATGTTATGATCAGAACATATCTAAAATAATAACGTGTATTTTTACTCTGTTGGAAGGTCTGAAGCTCCTGATTGGCCAGCTGTAGCTTCTTCTGCTTGTCCTCCAGCGTGCAGTATTTCCTGCTGAGCTCGGCCCGCTCTATGGTCTTGACTTTGGACTGCTGCTGCAGCTTAGTCACCTCGTTCATCAGGAACTGGGTCAGACCCTCGTGACCCTCCTCCACTGAAGTGAGGAAACAGGTGAGAAATGACACATCACAGAGTATAATATATCATATACTGTACAGTATAATACATCATCTACTCTACATAGTGTAACAACACTGCACTATAAACTGATTTGGATGAATGTCAAATTATACTCTCAACCAGCAGAACAAGATCTATGAAAAGTGTTATTGTTACTGTTCTTCCTTGAACAAAGCTGCAAAACCAGCTCTACATCTGGCAGTTGTAACTGCTGTAACTCTTCTTCTCTAACTTACTTTTCATTTTTCCAAAGTGATCCAGTATTCAAGGTTTCCCTGTATCTTTTCTTCACTTTTTGGTACTTAATTTGATGCAAATAGCTAAACAGTATTGGTTGCTTCAGTTTAGAAATACAGCATATTGTTGCCGTGTGTCCATGCATACGTGTGCGGTGTGTCTGCACCCAAAAGTGCGTGTCTCACCTACGATGGTGGAGAAGCGTCGTGTTGGATCCTTCCCTGTGACCAGCTTGTACAGCTCAGGGTAGTAAAATTCCAGACTTTCCAAAAATGCCACATACCCCCGCTCTCCTTTAGTGTGGAGGATGTCAAGTAGACGGCCTGATAGAGGATTGATTAAGGATTAAGTTCAACACACAGAAACACAAAAGTACCTACTTTCATTGCACACAGGTTAAAGAGGACCTATTATGCTTTCTCCCTTCCTTTAGTGTGTTATATAGTTTTTTGTGCATGTAAAAGGTCTGCAAAGTTACAAAGCCCAAAGTCAACGCCAATGGGAGTTACTCTCCACCACAGAAACACTGCTCCTGAACTGCCAGAAACACCTCGATTGAAGTCCCGCCTTTTCTTCCATAACGTGGTGATGTCACCAAGTAATACATTTGCATAATACCTCCCTAGCGGCTAGTTTTGCAAACAAAGCTAGTTAGAGCGGAGCTGGAGCGGAGTCCGAAGTGTTTGGTTAGGTTGACCAATCACAATAGAGCAGGCCAGCTGACCAATCAGAGCAGACTGGGCTTTTCGGGAGGGCGGGGCAGGAGCTCAAATACAGCGTTTCAGACAGAGGGTGAAAAGGGGTGTTGCAGCACAGCCGGTATGAGAAAGATAAAGATTTTTTTTTAACATTAACTAGCATCTAAACATGTTCTAGTAGAAACCCAAAATACAGGTATGCACCTGAAAATTAGCATAACAGGTCCTCTTTAAGAGAATGAGAAAACTATTGCATGGGAGACAACACGACTAACACAAATACACTAATACAAAAAAATACAATCATAAAAATACAACAATGAAGACAAAAGCACGCACACATCCCTCCACCTACTTGTGCGGTTGACTTTGGAGATCAGCAGCGGGGAGCTGAGGATCTCGTCTTCGTCCTGTTCATCCAGGCCTTTGCACTGGCGAAGGTAGGGGGTGAGCTTCGCCGGTGTGATGGTGCGACACAGCTCATACCGTTTGCACTCCACCTTCTCCCACAGTGCCTCCACGTCGTCACACATCCCGTTCTCCATCTCTTATGCCCTGAAAAGTAGTGAGACTTTTATTTGTTTATTTCATTTTTTCATCATCACAACTGAATCAAAGAGATGCTCACTGCAAGGGAGATGAGCACTACAATGTATGTGTGTCTGTCTATGACTCTATGACAGATAACAGGGCTGCATTACATTCAAGTATATTTCTCCTGTATTGTATTAAAATGTTGGCAAAAAACGGTGAATGCAAAGAAAGCAGGAACACAGACGTGATTTATTTTGGGCTCTGAGGAACCACAAGCTGACATCATGTCTGAGTTTACACATGGTTAGTTGTCCGCAAGACTAAGGGAGATAAACCAAATCAAAAAATGGGCCCTGAAATATAATCTGTTCTGTTTTGTTCTGCTATTTCTGAGGGCTTTTCCTCTTCCTGCTTCGAGGCTCAGGTTATCACAGTCACACAGCTGAAGACAGTGGTTTTAAAACATGCTGTTGAAGTATCCCTATAAGTTTTCATTCATGCCACAGTGAATATTTATAACTATGACTATATTTTTAGCTAGAGTTAGGGTGAAATGTCTCAACAACTGTTGGATGGATTGTCATGAAATTTACACATTTACATTGTGTCTCCCTCAGGATGAAGTGTAAGCGTTTGGTGACTTTGATTACATTTTAAAGTCCAACAGTAATCCCATTTAGTCGTCCCTCTTTGTAGTAAGAAATACTGAGTTTTAAATGTATTATTGACAGTAGGAAGAAAAAAGGGGAAATAGCAGCAGCTAATTAGATATCAGGTGCGTAGCATTCTCATGTCATGTTCTCACTAAACTACACACCTTGATGAAGAGTTGAGTCGAAACGCGTTGGTGTTATCCAGGTCTTAAATAAAGGATTTTTAATTCACAATCAGAGTGCCTTGGATGTTTCCAGACTGCCATCAAGGACTTCCTTTCAAAGTAAGCTGGACAGTCACTGTTTTTTTTTAATTGTTATTCGCTATCTAGCCTTGTTTGGTCACTCATTCAACAAGCTAAGGTGCAGTACAAGACATGTGTTGATGTCTGTAAGTAATATATTATTCTCAAACTTAATTTCGTTGAGCGCCTTGGTAGCCGAATGGCTACAGCGCATGCCACCTAACCGCAACGTCCTGGTTTCATTCCAGCCATGGAACCTTTGCATGTCATACCTTATCTCTCTCCTCATTTCCAGTCTGCCAGGGCATCAGATACAGATGCTTTGTCATGCCCCTCGGCGTCAGATACCGCCACACAAGGCACCCTTTAGCGCCTGTATGAGATGCACCAGGCTTTCAATTAACTACAATGTAAACCCATCCGCATCAATATGAGTGTGCTGATGTAGTTTAAAGAACGAAAAAACACACATATGGGAGGTGGATGGATCCAACTAACACAAGGTTTTCATCCAAGAGATTGCTGTTCGTGACCCGCGTGTTAAGTTTCATTTTCACTTTACAAACATCGTAGTTTTAAGCCAAATGATGATGTTTTTACCTAAACCTAACTAAGTGGTTTTGTTTGAATTCACAACGTGTTTACTGCGACCGTAAAGTGACACCAAGGGGTCCTGACAAAGCGTCAATGTGACGAGTTTCGATGAGAACATGTTGGTCCAATAGAGGCAAAAAATTCACTTCTGTACTATAATATCGGCCATCATTGACACAGATAAGGATAGAACTGCAAAAGCTAAAATTAGCATCAGCATTATTTACAACTGACACGCTCCTTGTAATATGATCATTGATAATTATCTCCAAAAGAAGCATGTGAGGCTTTGTGAAGTATAACAGCAGAGCAACGCTTTGCTCATTTGTGTCCCACACATTCATTCGTTTCCCTTATAAACATCAACTTTAACCAACTGACGTCTTTCCTTTACCTCTCTTTATCTTCCTCTCACTCCCACTTGATTTCCTCTCTTTTATCATTTCACACAAACACAAACACACACACGCTGTCCGTGCATCTCTGGGATTTGCATGCCGCCCGGCTTCGTGGGTGTTATCCCACAATCCTGCTTTGTGCCTTGCAGCCTACATTTAGGCAAATCAGTTGCTATCTGATGCCATTACTTGTGTAAACACACACAATCACACACACACTTTTGCATACAACTGTCATCTTGCCTTCACGCTGCAGACTAACACACACACAGACACATGCTGGTTAAATTGTGGGCAAAGGATGCATCATCTTCAGTCAAATTCAGCTCATTTCAGTGACTTTCTCTATATCATATATTTTCAAATATTTTGACCCTCAGACAGTCAGTGAACAAACTGCTTTTCAAATGCAGTCCAAATATCACACCCTCTCAACACTTGAAGCTATTATTTCTCTCTACAGTGTGTATATACTGCCACAGTCACAGCAGATGATGAAACCGCAAGCGCTCGCACCAACACACACCCATGCACTCATGCAGAAGTACACAGTGCATGCATGTTGAACACACACACACAGCCGTGTACTTCTATCTTTGTGAGGACACTCATTGACATAATGCATTCCCTAGCCCCTTACCCTAACCTTAACCATCACAACTAAATGCCTGACCCCAACCTTAACCCTTACCCTAACTGAACCTAATTCTAACCTGGAACTTAAAACCAAGTTTGAACCCTCAAAAAGGCCTTTGAAGGTCTGTCCAAAGGTGAGAACCGGCCAAAATGTCCTCATTTTCCAAAAATGTCCTCACTCTGAAGGTATAAAACTCAAATTGGGCCTCACAAAGATAGCTGTACAAGAACACACACACACACACTAAACGCACAGACCCCTTCAGTAACCACATGCATGTTTCCTCTTCTCTCTTCTCTTATTTTGGAGTTCATTACCGAGAAAGCTCATCCTTGCTTCCTCCTTTTCAAACCAGATGTGAGTAGTAGCTGTCTCCGTCTGTTCTGTTTTAGTCCTCTGAGCCGGCCGCTTTTCTTTATAGTATTGTGGTCAAGGGAGTTGATTGTTTTTTTAGAGCTAGATTTAACCTTTTATTTTGCCTTTTTTTAGCAACTGCAGACTTAAAAGGAGCAGACACACAAACACAACTGATGCACTGAGCGGTGTGGTTGTTTCCATTATTCTTTAACACCCTGCTCAGTGTTTGAACTGTTTACCACCTCGCCTCACTCTGCCTTCATGTCTCTATACATCACAATTAAAGGGTTACTACTGTTAATTATATTAGCACTCTGAATACCTGTTACCCTGCAAGTGGAAATTCACACTCAGTGTAAAACCTCGTACAACAGGTTATATGTAATCATACAGCGCATAATGTGCTGTATGATTACATATAAACTGGACTGACCCCCTATTTGAAAATGTATCATTATTGCCAAAATCAAACTGCTGTAAAAACATCACAGACACATAATTTGTATTCAAAAGCATACTTGTGCCATTTTAAATGAAACTGAGGGTGAAATAATTTTTCAGATTTATACATTTTCAGACACTGAAATTAAAATATTTTTTGTCCTACATCATGCAGAATGCACGTATATGAGAAACTGAAAAATAAAATTTTCTCTAATGACTTCTGCTGACTAAAAGTCAGTTCTCAGCTTTTGCGGCACATTGTCTAAACGTAAATAATTGCAATCGATTGGGTGTCAGTTTGTCAAATGATGAAATTTCATGTGCTTTAGTGTAATCTGAAGTGTCAATATCTCACCCCAGATTATCAGTCATCAAGCTTTTAGGCGATTGAAATGATATCTGCACTGAAAAGCAGTGAGGTCGGCTGAAAATAGTGACCGTATAACAAATTGAAGTAAACAGTTTTGAAAATGTAATGAAAAACATAGAATTAGTGCACATTAGTGGGGCAGTTAGGTTGAAATATTCATAACAATTGTGCATTTTGCGATAAAAGCAACACATTTGGCACAGATGTTGGTATATCCGTTTGTTGGGACCACACTCTGAAAATAGGTTTTTTAATCTGCACATAATTTACACCAGTCTAAATCAAATCTGTGCATATGAACATTTCATGAATGAGAACCAATGACTGCTGAGATTAACCCTTTAAAGAAGAAGCCAAATTATTTGAAAAATGGTGACTGTGAGCTTTTTGAGATCTCTAGAGAGTTTGACGTGTATGAATTAAGGTCCATGCATAACTGAGTATTAAAAGAGTTTATTCAAAATGACAAGAACAAATATATATATTTTCTTAAATGCAGGTGTTTTTATATCTTCTTTCCTAATGCGATCAAAATCACATAACATTTCCAATGTCCAATCATAGATTTCTTTCTTTACATAACAGATACGATAATATAGGCTATGTATTGTCTTTCTAATATGCCTAAATGGTTCAGATCTATTATAGTCTATTCTTTGTTTGATGTTCGATGCTCCATGTAACATCCACACCTATAAGCTATAGGTTTTGTAACAGCAATAACATTGTAAGTGAAATTACTGAACATGGGATTGCACATTTAGCCTTGGGTGTTTCCTACATTAATTAAGGTGATTTAGGCCTTTTAACACACTTTACAGTGTCCTACATTTCGGACAGGACTGTCCCACATTGGGAAATAAAGATTTGTCTTAGACAACTTGGCACTAAGAGTACTAATATGTCTAGCATTTCTTTTATGAGTGTGATACCTGCATTTTCTTTTTTGGTTTGATTAGGACACATCCTGGGGAGTGGATTTAATGTATTGACTTCATAATGCATTATATTTGAGTCTGAAATGCAAAAAAATGTCCCACATTAGGCTAATTCACCCTACATGTTCTTACTTATATTCAATTTGAATATTTATTGCTTTTCATTTCTTATTCTATATTTTGTTTGTCTTTAATGCTTTTGCTGCTATAATAACATCCTCAAAACAAGTCAATAACTTTGGAATTATTGGTTCAGTGTTTTTAGAGGAGACGTTAAAGTAGATGTTTAGTGGAAATGGTTAATTGATTCCCATTGATTTTCCATTATGCAGACATTATTTTCTGCAACCACTCTAAAAGTCTTGTGACACCTATAGATGTTGTGCCTGAAGGTGTGACACAGACTTCCTTGTGGCGAACAACTCTATACATGTGAAGATCACTCTCACTTTAACTCGGTAACTGGACTGTGTGAGTTGTGAGTTGACACAAATACCAGTTTCCTCTTCATCAAACATGTATTAGCTTGTCTGACGAAGTGAGCATCATTGCATCAAAACAGATTTATTACACAACCCCGGCTATATTCTGCGTGCACACACAAACTGAAGGAAGTAAGTGAGCTAAGATTGAAGTGCAATCCAATCCAACATCACATAGTGCACCAAATCCACAGAATTTATAGAGTGTTTAGCTTCCCACTGTACAGCACATAGTTTATATTATTATGTCCATGTACATGTCTATTGCACACACATGATCATGTTTTTCAGGGTTGAAAATAGTGGTTTGACCTCTCTAATAAGTCCATGTCAGTGAGACATGACTCAGTGATTCTATAGAGGCTGTTTCCGTACCGGACTGGACTGGGATTGGCCGGCCGGCTAGCTGATAGGAAGATATGATTGGCTCAGGTGTACAAACCATCATAAAGGCTCCATTGTTCCGCAGAATAGCTGGAGCTTATATAGGAATCTGATATGTGGGCTCTGTCCATGCAGAGAGAGGGAGGAGAGAGGAGAGGCTCTTCTAACAGCTGATATGGGCTGTTTGTGTAATTTGCATCATTTAAAAAAAAAAAAAAGCATTCATTTAATATCATACAGAAAAAAATAGGTGGATTTTTCCAAATAGGACGATTTTTAGAAGTTGCATTGATATCCAAAAGGAACTGAATTATATATTCCTATGGAGCATTTTCTGCTTAAAGCAGCAGTGGGTAGAAATTGAGCAAATGTGATTTTTATAAAGTTATTTTTATAAAACGGTCACTATATTCTGACAGTAGTGCATGAGACAGGTAATCTGAAAAAAAAACATGTGCCTCTGTGTCCTTCAGTGCTCCTAACGGCATCTGCAAGATTTCCCAGACCGGAGGAAAACAACCAATCAGAGCCGAGCTGGAGCCTTGCCGTCTCTGAGCAGCTGTCAGTCACTCGCAAACTCCGATCAAACGGTCAAACTAGGCAGCACTGATCAAATATGAATCAATATTCTGTTACTGTAATGCCTATTTCTCTCCTCAAATGTTTTCAGAAACATCTTGTAGTGTACTGTTTAGATGTAAAATGAGAAAGTTTGTGACCCGGCAGTCATGTTGAGAACAGTTGAGGGAATACCAAGCACCGCCCACCAGCCGGAGCACAGCCAATAGGAACGCTCTCTCTCTCTGAAATGACTTGTGATTGGCCAAAGTCTCCCGTCACGGGCTAGATTTTTTAAAGCCTGAAAATAGACCCATGAGGAGGTGCAGGAGTCTAGTTTTCTCTCAGAACACTTGAATCACAAAATGCTGAAAGGTTATTATGGAATTTTTGCCCAATGATGCCAAAAACATTCTGCCTACTGCACGTTTAATAATAGGGATGCACCGATACCGGATTGGATATCGTTCCGATACTGACTCAAATACCTGGATCAGTTATCGGTGACAATGGGATTGATCTATTCAATTCAATTCTATGTTTATATACTATACACATTTTATACTGGAATTTTAATTCCTGTTGCGTATCTATGTATTTATTTGTTCCATTTTGTTTTACAAAGTTAAGAAAGCAATATTTAAGTCCTGCCTGATGTTGCCTTATACACATGAAAGAATGATCCCAGTCACTTCCACTCAGCGAGGCATACAGCTTATTAATTAAACACAGGTATCGGATCGGTACTCGGTATCGGATCGGTACTCGGTATCGGACGATACCCAAAGCCCAGGTATCGCTATCTGTATCTGAAAAAGTTAGATCGGTGCGTCCCTAGTTAATAATGTTTGAAAGGTTAATGCACTGGTTGTTAGGTGAAATGGATTGTTTTTCTGGTGCATAATTCTTTCTATTGCTTAAAACATCTTACCAAACAGTCATATTACAACACACAGTATTTCCACAAAACATTGACACATTTAAAAAGTTGCAGATCAATGCAATCCTATAAGCAGAATACAACCACATCAGTGTGAATGCACCAGCTGCTCATGACCTTGTGTGTCCCTGATTCTTCCTCACTGGATCCCATTGTCTCTCCTGCACCTGCTACTGGAATCCCAAACATTTTGAAGATGCCAGATAAACCCCAATGATGACAAGAGAGTTCAGCTATTGTGTTACCAAAAACTAATAAACTCCTTCATTTATAAGCCAAGAATATGAGATGTCAGAGAAGGGAACACCAGACATTCATTAACTACAGGATCTGCATTCATCAAAACTTTTCAAGAGTCAAACTTGCAGTTATTAAATGTCTGCTGCTGACTCGTGTTTGGACACATGTGTGTAGCCTGTATTACTGTAGATGATAGCATAACTGAGTATTAAAAGAGTTTATTCAAAATGGCAAGAACAAATATATATATTTTCTTAAATGCAGGTGTTTTTTTATCTTCTTTCCTAAAGTGATCAAAATCACATAACATTTCCAATGTCCAATCATAGATTTCTTTCTTTACATAACAGATATGATAATATAGGCTATGTTTTGTCTTTCTAATATGCCTAAATGGTTCAGAACTATTATAGTCTATTCTTTGTTTGATGTTCGATGCTCCATGTAACATCCACACCTATAAGCCTAGGTTTGGTAACAGCAATAACATTGTAAGTGAAATTACTGAACATGGGATTGCACATTTAGCCTTGGGTGTTTCCTACATTAATTAAGGTGATATAGGCCTTTTAACACACTTTACAGTGTCCCACATTGGGAAATAAAGATTTGTCTGAGACAACTTGGCACTAAGAGTACTAATATGTCTAGCATTTCTTTTATGAGTGTGATACCTGCATTTTCTTTTTTTGGTTTGATTAGGACACATCCTGGGGAGTGGATTTAATGTATTGGCTTCATAATGCATTATATTCGAGTCTGAAATGCAAAAAAATGTCCCACATTAGGCTAATTCACCCTACATGTTCTTACTTATATTCAATTTGAATATTTATTGCTTTTCATTTCTTATTCTATATTTTGTTTGTCTTTAATGTTTTTGCTGCTATAATAACATCCTTAAAACACGTGTATTACTAGTAGTACACACTGTATTACTGTAGATGATAGACAGTGTGCACTGTTAAGAATTTCCCAGTAAAATAACAGTAAAGAACTGGCAGCAGGGTTGCCTTTATGTTACTGTAAAATTAACATTATTATACTGTCGC